>JAKGSA010000384.1:380454-400499 GCA_033558755.1 Philaethria dido
TTTTTTTTTTTTTTATGGATAAAGGATGGCAAACGAGCAGAAGGACCACCTGATGGTAAGTGGTTACCTTCGCCCATGAACCTCTACAACACCAGAGATGTTGTATGCGTTGCCAACCTAGAGGATATAGATGGAAGGGGAGGACAATGTAGTAGTCCGCTATCGGAACCACCACATTTTGGGGAAAGGATAGGTGGGAGAGGGGAAAACCTGGCTTACATGCCATCGAACCGGAACACATCACAAGATATTTGGCGGTTCGTCTTTGACATGATAGTGGTCGCGAGCCAGACGGAGGACGAACCTCCTACCACCAAAAATGTATTTTTTTAACTATCTATGCGTATACAGTAATTTTAACTACCGACCCATTGACACATAAGCATTGCTAAGTGTGTCAGTAATACTATGTATCAAAAACTTAATAATGACAGTAATATTCATTTTAAAAACATTCTTATATTCTCCATACGAACATTAAGTATAGTACAAGTAGCTTTATTGCTAAAGTTTTACCTAAATTGCTTTAATTATTGTGCGGTAAAGAGCAACTAGTGTTCACCTAGCAACCCCAATTACCCAAACTACACAAAATTTTATATTTATATATAAAGAGCGGAAGAAATAAAAATAATTTGAACGTAATCGATCCTTTACCCGGGTATCGAAACCACAATGTTTTTACACTGTGCCATAATGGCGCAAAATTTCTAGTATCATATGCTACAAATCTATGAATAATCTACCATTTTACTAAATTACAATCGCAAGGAAGTTGTATATAGCTTATTGTATAAAGGAAGTGATTCACTAATTTTACAATTTCCACTGTCATCTTAAGATAAAGACATATAAACAGAAGAAAAATTATAGATATCAATTTACAATCTTCTATCCCACAATAGTCTGTCTACCTGAATACAAATAAAGCATAGATAGCATACAGTTATAGTACTAATATAATAAATTAGAAAGATTGTAAGGATGGAATGTTGGATGTTTGTTATTTCTTCACGTAAAAACAACTGAACAGATATTAATATAACTTTACAGTAGTATAACTTATACATTAAAATGATACATACATACATTTTGTGTAACTTGACCATAATGTAACGATAAATATCTAGTTTTGTATATTTTGAAAATAATATTTGTTCATTTTACGGTTTTGAGATAGAATCAGAGGATTTGCCTGAAATTCCTTATATTTATTTCTTACAAGACAAATATACATGAAATAAACTACAACAAAAATCTTTTAAGATCACCAATTTTTTACACAATTTGCTTATTGAGAATATTCATCTTAATATTCGGTAAAAACCACTCTGGTTACTTAGTTTCAATATTTTTTCTTCGTGAGCAAGCTCACATGCGACTGTGAACGCCACAATTATCACATATAAGTAAGTATATTAACAAAGGTGATAAAATCTAAACTAATCCGGTATGAACCGATTTCATAGAACTAAATGAACTTTGACGAGATTACAATAACGACCTTTCTGTGAATATTGCGTAGTTTATACATTTTCCTTGTATTAATTCTAAATATATATGACAATATGTCGTTGAAATATATCTGCATCTAATGCAATTTGCGGCGTTGAGTTCCGCCTCTTATCACATCTCAAATTTGGTCAGAAACAGGAGAAATTGACTCCGAGTTTTCTTTGCCTTACCTGCTGTGCACATAAAAGCATGCAGCTACTGAATTTGTTGAATTCCATAATTTTTCACGCCTGGTTCTCAGAACTATTATTTTTTGGTAAAGTTATTTTTTTCTATAAGCCATCAGAAATGAGAGAACCTGTTTACAATCTCATAATAAATAGAGCGCCCCTTGAGGTATACTTTAAGTTAGAAACCTTGCATCAACCTGTGACTTGCAAAGTGTTCAAAACGACAGATTTTCTAAAATATATTTTGAAATACCAAAATTTACGCGTTCAAATCAGTTAAAATAGTTTAATTTTAATTGTTAATCCTACTTCTATAAATTAATTCTTTACGTGACCTCTCCCTAGTATCATTCACATTATATTCTTAAATGGTTATTGTTGTGAAAAAGATATGATTAAGTGACACACAAATAAAAGTAAGGCCATCGTGGCGCAGTGGTTGTGGCGTCTAACTGTAAACATGATTGGTTGTGGGATCGATATCCAATCTGGGGAACGATTATATTTAGAAAAGTCTCATTTCTTCGTTCTGGTAAGACAAAGTGCGGCGTTAAAGTCCACCACTCAACACCAAATATTGCTCGATAAGCGGGATAAAACGTGAAGTTAAAAACATGAATTATTTATTTCAAATAATATTTTTTTAATAAAATTATAAGATATTATTGAGGTATAAATATTAAAGTTGAGCCTGGTCTGGTCTTCAGTAACATTTTTAGGTAAAGTTAAGCATTCTTTTCGAAAATTATCCGAAAGTCATCAGAAAGAAGAGAATCTGTTGACAATTTCATTATTGCCTTATTATATTTCACCTTGTGGTATTAAAACATAGTATTAAGATTAACGCCTGTCATGGCGCAGAGGCACAAGCGTGCGACCGTAAACGCGACAGGTTGTGGGTTCGATTCCCACTCCAGGAAATGGAATTTTTCATTTCCCGGGTTTTGGTAACAAGACAAAGCCCGGCGTTGAGTTCCGCCACTCAGCACGCAATGCCTGAATTCGGCGGAAAGTGGGGAACGGAGTGTCTTGACACTAGGTTCCCTCTGCCTTCCCTGCTATATGCGAGATACAGCGTTAAGCTGTGTATGTGTATGTATGTATATTAAGAATCAAAAACTAACAGTTAAAGGGGTACTTTAAGAACTGGTTGTTGGTCACTGAAGTAAACTACTTTAATTTAAGTACGAAATCACAAAATAAAATAACTTTTTAGGTAAATAAAATACAAAACGTAAAGTTATTTTAAAAAGTTTTTTTTTTCTCTAATTTGATAATAAAGATGTCCGTGGGAAATATACAAAAACTCATTGTAATTATGTATTTATGAGTTAAATAATGTGATAATTATGAACGGGGCTTTCCCATTCTTTAAATTCATTTAAAATTTATGTATTATGGTAACAATTGATGAGCTAGAAGGTGATAAAGAAATTCCTTTTTTTACATAATGCAGGTTAGTTAGAGAGAGAGTGTTAAGAGTAGTGTTAAGACACTCCACTCTCCGCTTTCTGCTCGAATTCTAGACATAATATGTTCAAATGCGAATTATTCCCCGAAGTGGGGGATAAAATCACAACCAATACAATTTACTTAATATACTAACAGGAACTATTATTTCTTAATAAAAAATTTCAATTCTTCTTAACGCCTGTCGTGGCGCAGAGGCACAAGCGTGCGACTATAAATGCGACAGGTTGTGGGTTCGATTCCCACTCCAGGAAATGGAATTTTTCATTTCCTGGCTTTGGTAACAAAGCAAAGCGTGGCGGTGAGTTCCGCCACTCAATTCGACGGAAAGTAGGGAACAAAGTGTCTTAACACTAGGTTCCCTCTGCCTACTCTGCTATATGCGGGATACAGCGTTAAGCTATGTAAGTAAGTAACTTCTTTTTATGTGTGGTTTAAACAGAACCAAGTGTCAAGACACTCCATTATCCATTTTGCACCCGAAATCAAGACATTGTGTGCAAAATGTTGCGCACGGCACTTGATAGGATTAAAAAGCCAAAGACAGATAAAAGAATCACGCATTAGCTAGATATATTAATTTTATATTTTGATCGTTGCAAGCGGTGGTTGGAGCGAGACGAGCAAGGGGTTTTCCTTCTATTTTTTAACCGAGTTTAGAAAAAGGAAGTACTCAATTCAACTGTTTTTTTATGTACTGCATATCTTTTTACTGGGTGATCCAATTTAGATTATTCTTTTCTTATAGGTAGCTTCTGATGTCCTAATTTAAATTTAGTTAAGGTCTTACGTGTAGTTTTTGGGTTATTCGTAATAATTTTATTTTTAATTGGAGTCAGTTTTCTTTGTTACTCATACCTTAATTATATACACTAGTATTTCATTTAAGTTAATGTCTAGAACACTCTATCTACTCTATAATCTTTAATATTTAATTAAAATTGACGGAGCAAGAAATTCTTTATTTATTTCCAATCAACCAAATCTCCTTGATACCACTAAGTCTCTGCATGTATACGGGTAATTAACATTTTAGATAATTTAATAAAAATAAAGTTACGCTCTGATTAAAATATGCGTGTTTACATTCTTTATTATTTATATCTATCAATAAGCAATAAATTGGATTTTAGGAAAAGGAAATAAGGAAAAATGCATTAAAAAATAAATTATTACGAATAACTTATACACTACTCATTAGATGTGAGCTAAATATATAGGATTAGCTATCATATAAAAAATACTCATCAAAATTGGTTCACCCAGTAAAAAATTCTACGGCGACACACAAAAAAAAATAAAGTATATCAATTCCATTGTAATTTCTCCTCCTTTTTAGGAGTTGATTGAAAGGTTATTATTATCTACATAAAAACACGACGGTTGCAGGTTCGAGAATAAGAACGCTTAGGAATGATGTAAATTATTTTGAAGAAGTTTAATATTTTTATTTCCTGGGTTCGGTAACAAGGTAAAGCGCGGTGCAGTTCCGCCACTCAGCACGCAGTGCCTCAATTCGGCGGAAACTGGGAAACGGAATGTCTTAACACTAGGTTCTCAGGTTCCCTCTGTCTACCCTGCTATATGCGGGATACAGCGTAAGCTTTTTTTATTTTCTCCCTCGGGTAAGTCAAAAAGCGGCTTTATGCTTATTTAACACAAAATATCTCGAATTTTGTGGAAATCTAAGTAAGTAACTTAAGTATGTAGAGACAGAGAGCTACCGCCCTGAAGCAAAAAGCTTAAAAAAATCTTATGTTTCTATGTAACACCTGATAATTCATTTATTTTTCTACTGTCTGGTCATTTTCAACATTTTCTGAAAATAATTCAACATTTAAATTTATTTATTATAAAATAAAAATATTATCTGCGTGAGATCAAATCTCACTTAACTGTTAAGATTAATCAGGCACGCTGTAACTGAGCAACTAATATGCCAAAATTTAAAGTAAAGAATGTAATATTTATATTAAATACCATCGTAGTGCAGTGGAACAGAGCTTGACTGTAATCCCAGTAGTTAGGGGCTTGATCACCACTCGGGTAAATTATTATCCTTAGTTAAATTATTTTCATTTACCCGCTGTGGCTAGAGAAAACGTGGCTTTAAATTTTGCCTCCTAACACCCAATCATCCCAACTCGTATTCAGGTGGAAAGTAGAAAACCTAGTGTCTTGCAGTGGCGAGGCGTTCATACAACACAATTCTCAACGGCTTACGTAATTTTAAAAAAAAGGTTGCCAGGAAAATGTGGAGCTCGAATTGTAATCAAATTTGCAAAAACACAGAGTCAAACAAATTGTGAAAACTAAAAAAAAGGTCGCCAGGAAACTGTGGAATTGAAATTGTAATTGAGTTTGCAAAACAATAAGATCAAGAAAGGTGGAGAGCACAAAAAGTTTAAAAAATAGTTCACCAGGAAAATATTGAGCATAAAATTGCAAAAAAAACAAGCTCTAACATCTTAAAGATCTAAAAATAAAAGTCGTCACCAGAATTCAACACTGGAATTACTTTCACATCCTATACCGGCTTCCCTAAATATATCGGCTTCTCTAAAAAGTACCGGCTTCCCTAAATATATGTACTGGCTTCCCTAAATATACATCGGCTTTTTTAAATTTACTGGCTTGCCTAACTAAAATTTTCACCCCTCGCCACTGGTGTCTTGACACTGTTTTCTGAATACTACTCCGCTATAAGGGATTAAAGGTGAAACTGAAATAGTTAAACAAAAATATCACAAAGAAAAATAAAATAATATTGTACCTACATTTTTTTTTAAAATCAAAACTACATAAAAAACTAATATAATTTTTATTAATTAATTTACAATATTCTAGTAAATTATGCGCACAAATTAAAAGTTGTCATTTTCCTTATATTTTGTCGTGTATACACGTAGAGCGTCTACAGAGCTACGCTCGTAGCGTCATCTCTATTTTGAGATCGAGGAACCAATTTGAAGGAAATAAACAGGTTCTCAATTCTACTGTATCTTTTATGCATGTAGAGGGAATCTTGTGTTAAGACACTGCGTTCCCCACTTTCCGTCGAATTGAGGCATTGCGTGCTAAATGGCGGAACTTAACCCCGCGCTTTGCCTTGTTACCAAACCCAGGAAAAATATCTTTTATGTATGATACCGTATAATTTTTTACATGGTGATTCTTTTTTTTATAGCTGTAATAGCTGGTGCTTCTTATGTAGTCCTATTTAAATTTAGTCGATATTTAACAAGTAGTTTTTGAGTTATTCGGACTAATTTACCTTTTTAGTGTTTTATTTGAAATCGTTTTTCTTTTAATTATTTAGTAATATTAAAGCAATATTAAAGTAAGGTTTTTTTTAGTTTAAAATGTTATAAGTTCTATAAAAAAATAAAATTTTAACCCACATAGTTATGTATATATATAATTAACTAAAAAAATATCCAGCGAAAACGATTTTTTTATGTTAATTTACCATATTTAAAATAAAATAAAATAAAATAAAATAAAATATTTCCCTCTATTCCTGCATTACGAGTCATAACGTAGTATTCGAACCTCCAATCTAGTTTTGCTGTCAATTTTTATTACAAAGTATGTTCATTGTATCAACGATGCCATTAGTGATATCTACCATAATAATAGACGGAATATTTATTTTTTTAAGCAATAAGTGTTTCTTTGCCGTTTAGAAAATTTTAGTTACATTCTTTTGTTTTCCTAAAAAAATATGAGTATATGTTCATATATTATATAAATATCATTGAACACGAGAGAACGGAGTGTCTAGACACTATTTCTCTCCGACAACTCTTTTTATTTCTTCTATTTTTTAAAAACATGTGAGGATAAAGAAATAAATATAAATACGTATATTTTCACATTAAAGAATAAAATCTTAAATGAAATATACCTTTATAATATTATTTTCCTTATATTTATATTTCGCTTATCTTATCAGTGTAACCATAAAATTCCTAACATAATACAGTCAATTATGTATTTAAACGACTAATTAATTAATTATATATTTAAACAGTGGCGACGCGTCCATACAACTCGATTCCCACCGGCTTGCCTAATTTTTCAAAGTACAAATATGAGACCTAAAAAAAAAGCTTGCCAGTAAAATATTGGTCATAAAAGTGCAAAAAAATAAGCTCCGACATCTTTTAGACCTAAAAAAAAGGTCATCGCCTAAATTAGAAAGTGAAATTACTAAATACCTTAACATGCTATACCACTTTTACTAAATATATCGGATTCCCTAAAAATGGCCGGCTTCCCTAAATATATACGAGTATACCGGCTTCCCTAAATATAGATCGGCTTCCCTTAATTTACCGGCTTGCCTAACTAAAATTTTCACCCCTCGGCACTGATGTATACATATGACAGATTATCTAACAGCTTCACGGTTTATCCTGCATAGTAGGAATCACAGAGAACCTAGTGTCACGACACTCTGTCACAATTCGAGACATTACGTGTTGTTTCGCGGAACTCAACGCCGCGCTTTAGATTTTCGACAGTTTATTTAATAATCGTTGTTTTACCATATTAAATAAAAGAATTAAAAGTAAAGTCCCGAGAAAATACAAGTTAGAATTCTCATAGCAATAAATCTAATATCTTGCTAATGTTCCCATTGTATGAAAATCTATTAAATACTGGTAGATTTAAATACGCGATTGGTCGTAAACAATTCGATATCCCAACTTGTAAGAATGATTATATTTTAATTTCCCTGCTAAGGTAAGTGCGGCGTTGGGTTCCGCCAGGACTTAGAGTGTCTCGCCATTAGTTTTTTTCTGACTACCCTTTACAGCCGTAAATTCCGACCGAAATGGACGCATTGTGTCTTCAGTGGCGTAACTTAACGCCGCGCTTTGTTCTAACAGTAGAGTAATGAAAATAATTTAAATACAATATATCCCTGGAGTAAGAATCGAACCCACAACCAATTGAGTTTACAGTCATCGTTGCTATGGCCTCATATTTTGTTAAAACACATTATATATCTTTACAATAGATTTATAAATAAACTTTACCTATTAACCACAGGCGGATATCAAACCTGCGGTTACCTCTTTAATGAGGAGCGCTCCAATACCTCTTATAAGAACAATTAGCAAACGGATTTAGGTAATTACAATATCACGTTACTTGCTTTTGTGCGTTTTTGCGACGTTTTTGTGCGAACTGTGTCAGTGGGTTATTCCTCCAATTGAGATCTATTACGTAATTTTACACCTATTATCTTTGCTCATTATAGTTTGCGTGACGTTTCATACTGGCGGCGGTGTCGTGCGGTTTTCGAGATTAATAATCGAGTGAAATTTCACTCTGGTAAGGTAAAGCGCGGCGTTAACTTCTGCCACTTATACACAATGTCACGAATTCGCATCCAAACAGAGTACAGACTTGACTTGACACCTTCTTCGTTCTGATTACTTCGCGACAAAAAAGCGTGAGGCTGCGAAGAAAGAAGTTAAAAATACACGGTTATTAAGAATATCAAAATCTGGACTAAATTTTTTGACCTTGTCACGATAAATAGCTTAACGAATATAGTCAATTTATATTGGCAAATAGGTAAGTAATATGAAGTTAGTGTGTAGAGAGTCTTAGATCTAAGACATCAATCATAGATTACTTCGGACCTTCTGTGGACGAAACAATTCCACTCTGTTTCTATAGCATTAGTACCTACAGGTAGACTTTATTATTATTTAGATGTCATACCCAAAGTTGTTAATTATCATTTATGTATTTTTAATCAACTACAAAAAAGGATTCCCAATTCAACTATATTTTTTGTGTGTTACCGCATAACTTCTTGCTTGCTTCTATTAATATATTCTTTTTCGAAATATTATAACGCACGCACGAAATATTATTCGTGGCGCAGAAGTACAAAGCGTGCGAGTGTAAACGCGACAGGTTGTGGGTTCGATTCTTACTCCAGGTATTAGTCTTTTCATTTCCTGGGTTTGGTAACAAGGTAAAGTGCGGCGTGGAGTTCCGCCAATAAGCACGCAATGCTTCAATTCGGCGGAAAGTGGGGAACAGAATTGTTCTAAGATAACGGAGTGTCTTAACAATAGGTTCTCAGGTTGCCTCTGCCTACCCTGCTATATGCGGGATACAGCGTGAAATAAAAAAAAAAAGAAATATTATAAGTTATGTTATATTGTATCCAAGTGGTCTATGGGTCCAATTTCCATTCGGGGGAAAGTTTATATTATTATTCTTTACATTTCTTTGTTCGGAATATGCAAAACGCAGGTTAACTTCTCTACTCAACCTGTAACGCCTTGATTACGAGCTGAAAGTGGAATACAGAGAGTTTAAGCACTAGGTTCTCTATGATTACTCTGACATGTGGGAAATAGCGTGATTTTAACCAAAATACTATCAAACAAACGGAAATGAAGAAACGCACATTACTAGTTATAAAATTAGATAGCAATTACGCTAGAGGAATCAAAATAAAATTGCCCTAGATTCGTTAAGAATGCAATGTTTAAAGAAAATCAGTTCAGTGGATTTTGCGTCACGAGCGTACCTACTACCTGTAAACGAATTTAAAATACTCAAATAATGTAATGTTAACTTTTAGATTTTTATAATAAGTTTCTAGATGAATAAAATACTTAGAAATGTCCCGAATGCAGCCGGAAAAGTTAGAACGATTACTTTGGATTCCATGGTCTCTCTGACCTCCCGGCTAAATGGAAAAAAATGTGAAGTTCCTTTTCCATATTGGTACTTATTATTTACATACATTATATACATACATAGCTTCACGCTATATCCTACATATAGCAGGATAGTCAGAGGGAACCTAGTGTTAAGACACTCCCCACTTTCCACCGAATTGAGGCATTGCGTGCTGAGTGGCGGAACTCAACGTCGTGCTTTGCCTTATTACCAAACTCAAGAAAAGAAAACTTCCATTTCCTAGAGTGGGAATCGAACCCACAATCTGTCGCGTTTACAGTCGTACGATTGTGCCTCTGCGCCACGACAGGCAGACTTTTTATTAACCAAATATATTAACAATTTAATATATTTGGACATCATATAGAATAAAATATCCTCCTCTCTCACTATGCTCCATCTCCCCTGCTTTCTTTTATAATTGAATACTTTCAAAGCTGAACTTTTATATATATTTGTTTTTAAATATATTAAAACGTACATTTCCTGTTCGATAAATCCAAATTTTTTCATGCTTCAACAAATACGTATTACTTATTGAGCTTACAAGAATGCAGTTTACACGTTACTCACTTCGCCCTTATTGATGTCCAAAACATTTTTAATGGTTTTTTTACCCTACAGAGTAGGGGACGATGGGGGCATAACGGACGCATTATATATACAGACTGATCAATCTACTCATTCCATTTCTTCCGGACCTGGCTATTTTACTATCTTTAGTATTCCGCAAATATTCACGACAGACGGCTGTTCATGATTTTCAATGTATGTAAAATATAACATTTTTATACAACTTGAACTATTTTTATATGACAAGTCAGATGTGTTTAAATGGTACAAAAAGTGAGCTCATGAAAAATGCGCTGCTGAACCTTCCGAAGGCCTTATTTGTGATTTTTTTGTATAAAGTGACACTTAGTCCGTGAATATTCCTTAGTGTCTGCATCATCCGTCCAATTTTACTCCAAGAACTCTGTAATTAGGGAGCCACGAGAGTTTGATTTTGATGAAAAAATAATTAACGTTGATTTTGCAAATCTATAACTAGAACTTCACAATAGTTAAAGTCATGCTAATTATTTCTAGCTCCATTCCCCCCGTCGTCCCCCTTCTCGTTCAGTAGAGTTACATCGTGGGCGTGGTGTATAACAATTTGCAGTAGGCATACCTGTTGGTACGATCTGGGCTTATGAGTAACTATGAAAATATTTAAGGTGAGCTAAAAAATGTATTAAATAATTGATGCTAGAGGGGATTTTCCTGTAAGTTCAGCAGCCACGTGTATTAGACGGGCATTAGCAAAATTTTCCACTTCGCCAGTGATTTGAGTCTACATAAATACTGTTAGTTATTGTTTGTTGATCGTTCCGCCATTAATTGGTTAAGAGTAGGTTGTTCTTGGTTTATATGTTTTGATAGTACTAATAGGTTAGCTTCTATTTAAAAGTTATTACTAGTAACAGTGTACAGGCACGTTACTTCATTTTTTTTATTTTGTTAAGCCAAGTTATAAGTTTGTTTACTTGAGGTGCTTACATGAAATATCTTAAAATAACTAAATGATTCATAGATCTTTTTGTTTTTTTCTTAAAAAACAATTCATTTCCACGTACTATTATTCAAAATGTCAACAATTCATAAATGTTTGAAATGAAGTCAAAAGTCTCTCGGAATGATAAACAAAAAACAAACCGAAAAGCATAATAAAAGAGTGCAATCACTCCGTTATTTTACACAATTCGAAATTCCAAAAAATAACACGTCTGTCAGCGCATGTAGTGAATTTTCACAAAATCGAACATTAGAAAATAAATACATCGGAATTCGTGTCCAAACAAACATCGCTAGCATCAATTTTGCCCACGCGCTGCGCTCTAACTAGCGCGCTTATTATAACCATTTGTTTACTTTTTAAGATAATATATGTTGTTCGGGCGAACTAAATCTGGATTCGAAGTCCCGAAATAAACTCACGTACGCCGCACTGTGACGTGAGACGGTGGGAATTTACCATTTTTGGTCATCTGATTTGTAGCAGTGTTTGTTGTTTGGATTGATAGATTTATTGGTTTACGTTGTTAGTGATGGGAAGATATCTATTAACTTTAATAGGAATACAAGTTATGTTTACTTTATATAGTTTTTTAGGAAGTAACTAATATTTTTTTGAACTAGATAAAATTCTCATTGAAACCCAAATTCCTAGATATTTCGAAAATAGAGTATATAATAAAAAAAGCATCCTGTCTTCTATCCTTCACCACCTATATATAGACGTAATACGCATAAATTACAAAAAACTACAAAACACGTAATAACGACGAAAATAATTAGAAACACAAAATCACCAAAAGACAAGCCGCCAAATGTCGAAGACGTCAAAGCATATATGACGTCTTAACACGTCATTCCGTAAGATAATGATGCAGATAGAATAATGAATAATGAGTTAAAAATTCGTATTCGTATTAACTTTAAAACCGGCATAAAGCTGGTGTAAACATTCGCGTGAATCACGGCCACGTGACAACGGTGCTGCCCATTCATGGCGGTACGTTATTTGAAGAGTGTATGTACGTTTGTGTAAATAACTGCGCTAAGATAAGAGGATTATTTGTGTTAAGTTGTTTGCTTAGTTCTACGTCACGATTTTACCCGTATAGCAATAGATATTGAAAATGTAGTGTTAAGACACTCTGTCTTGGGTCTTCCGTACAAACTCAAAATGTTATAGTTAAGTGAAAGTGATACATAAAAATAATTTATATATAATAATCCACTCAACACGCAATGCCTTAATTCGGCGGAAAGTGGGGAACGGAATTGTTGAAAGAGAATGGAGTGTCTTAACACTAGGTTCTCTGGTTCCCTCTACCTACCCTGCAATAGGCGGGATACAGCGTGCAGTTAAAAAAAAATGAATAATAATAATTCCCCTGAGTGGGAAACGAACTCAAAACTATAGCGTCAGGTGAATCTTCTCACTGATGTCCTACAGATAAATAATAAACTTAATATTGGACTTATGTAACTGGACATCGTGAGGTGAGATTAAATTCGGTTATAGATATATCTTATATTCAGCTTAAACTTATAGATATGCGAATTTAAAGCAATGAGAATTTGAGTTCAGGTTTTAAGCCATGTCTGTAAACTTTTCAATACCACGCCAAAGGCTTTTGAGTTCAAAAAAATGGCATACATATCAAATTGGTATCTTTTTTATAAGACTAAGGCGGTCGTATGAAGACCGCTATGATTTATAACAGACTTTGTTATGTATTGGAGTAATTATATCTTTGAAATGGTTGATAACAGGACATCTGCATTCTTCATATAGTTGTACGATAGACTCTGACAATGTGTTACCGGAGTAGAGTATAGGGGAGAATATAGCATCGTTGATGTAATTACGACAGCCATTAGGGTGCATCTTCACTATTCTACACCCTATTCTAACGCATAAAAAATGTTAAATAGGTAAATAGCGCCATAATTTTCGACCTTGCCTCCGTTTCTTGAAGATTTCTGTAGCTCCTGTTTTTTTTGTATTTCATCTAGTAAAGAATGTACCCACAAATCACTTAGTTACGGTAAATAAATAAATTTTACTTGGTTTCATGACCAGGCAGGCGTAAGAAACTTTAAATTAAAATACAAGTAGTATTTAAATAATCATAAATCTATATACTCACTTGGAAATCTGAATTGTACTTTCTGCTTTCTCTTAGTTAAGGAATCAAAGTGTGGCGTTGGAATCCGACATTTAGTCTCTCTGCCAATCTTGCAAGGATGTCGATGAGGGTCATAACACATAACAACTATAAGATACCACCATAGTCAAATATGGTGGTATATGGACTTAGGAAGCTTTACGGACTAGTTTGAAAGATAAAAATAACGGCTTCTTATTAAGTAAACAATTCGTCATTACAGTTTTAGCATTCTGTCCATATATCGAGAGGACATAGCTCAGTGCTATTGCAATGATACCTCAAAATTAGTCACCGTTTTCAACTTACGTCGAAATTTATACGTAAAATATATAAGTATTAAATTTCATGGGGTAGGCAGGGTAAAAAAATAATAAATTTATACATACATACATTCTTCAGCTTCACGCTTACGCATATAGCAGGGTAGGCAGAGGGAACCTAGTGTTAAGACACTCCGTTCCCCACTTTCCGCCGAATTGAGGCATTGCGTGCTGAGTGGCGGAACTCAACGCTGCGCTTTGCCTTGTTACCAAACCCAGAAAATTAAAGATTCCATTTCCTGGAGTGGACATCGAACCCACAACCTATAAATTTATATATTTATATAAATTTCTATTCTAGCAACTAAAATATGGAGTTTACGTAGAAAAAATACTTAATATGCCATGGATTCAACGTGCGAGTGTTTTGAGACCATAGCATTGCAGGAAGAGGAACATAGAGCAATGCCTGGGATGTGGAATTACCAAAACTAAGTGAACGCTTAAAAGACTTCTTTACTTAACTACAATTTATTTTCATTTATCATAAATATAACCAATTCCTTAACGAATCATCCATAAATCCATTAAACGTGAAAAGTATTAAATAAATTGTTTGCCCTTAAACAAGTTTAATAGATATACAACTGTTATGCCAGTATCGATCCTGCTATATGCGCTATCATAACCAGAGCTAGTAAACACAAAGATTGTGAGTCACGACAAGCAAGAATATATTACAATGAAATAACACGCATTTAGTATGAAACCAAAAGTTAATGAACTAGGTAACTGCTCAAAGAGGGAAACGTTCAGGATTGTTGGCAACGTTTCAACCGGAAGTGGTCCAAATAGTATGGAGTCTTATCGAATTTGTCACTCTCATCGTAATTTGTAATCCACGTGGCGTATAAATCTTTAAATAATCTTAATAACTACTTTGTTTCGAGATTGGCTTAAATATTTAAAACAAAAATATAAATATTTAAAGATTTCGAAACATTTCAACGAAACATTACCCCTGTGAGGGGACAGGGTTAGAATACAATTCCCCTCCGCCGCTGGGTAGCGTCCCGTAAGAGGCGGGTATCCCAGTAGTTTAGTGGTAGGAGGTTTGTCCTCCGTGTGGCTCGCGACCTTACAATCATTTTTGACCTTCCTGGCGATGACATCAGGTCAACGCTATGAAAATTTCTGTTGTACATATTTGTATTCGGATTGGGACACGCCTACAAATTTTGAAACAAATTCGAAGGTAAGAACTGCTTCTTGCCTGTTGATATTTTGGCCCACGTCAAAATAGTGTTGCACGATTTTGTTCAACTGACTGTCTTGTTTTGACTATAGATTGCGTCCATTCCCACTTGTGCGATTGATTACACATTATTTTCATTTCTCCGATCTGATATCAATAACATTTTATTTGTACGCAAAAATATCCACAATTATATAAAGAACTCTGACAGACACGATATCAATACAGGAAGGAAAAATAAGCTAATTACACCTAGTTTTCGTCTCCAAATAGTCAATATATCATTTTTGTCACAAGGTATACAATGCATATACTCGTATAATAAAATTCTAGAAATATTTACAGATCTGCCACTTCAACAATTTAAAGTTAAGATTAAAAACACATTATTGAAAAAAGTATATTATTCTGACCAAGAATACTATAATGATGTCAATGTGTGGAATTAAATGCTGTTGACGCTCACCCGGGAGGCTCATCATAGTTGTATATTGGTTAGTGTTGAGCTATTGGTAGTGTTGAGTTTCTTGCCGGCTCTTCTCAGCAGAACTGCTTTCCGAGCCGGTGGTAGCTTCCGTTAGGACTGACACGACTGACACCTTTGTAAACTGACGATTCGAAAGTGCTTGTAACAGCCTATTTGAATAAAGAATATTTTGATTTTGATATGACAATGCTCGGCGTTGAGTTGCGCCACTTAGCATACAATATCCGGAATACGGGCGGAAAGCGGAGTACAGAGTGATTAGATACTCCCTGACTACACTGCTATATGGTTAGCATAAAAGCTTCAAAGTTAGAACTTACAGTACCGAAAATTCGATAATTTAGCTAATATGAGGTAAACTTACTTCCGCATTCCACATGACTCACTTTCACACACCAGATATTTTTTACTCAAAATATCTAAAAATAAATGCGTTTTTATAGAACGGCACGCATGCTTTTCAGATTTTTCTCTTTCCACATTTATTTTGAGTTGCGGCCAAGTCGTTGAATCCGCTGACTAATTGTTACTATCATAACTCTTTGAGAACCACGTGCTTGTTTTTAAATAATGGTCTTTCTGTTTTTGTTTCACATTCATTCATAAAAATATGTTTTTAGTTCGCGCTTCATTATAATATATGAAATATTAGGGCCATCAGAGGGAACCTAGTGTTAAGACATTCCGTTCTCTAATCCGTTCCCCATTTTCCGCCGGATTAAGGCATTGCGTGCTGAGATAGATACTCCGGTCTCTATTTTTCGGCCGAATTTGGGACATTGCGTATTGAATGGTGGACCTTTACGCCGCACTTTGGCTTACCATAGCGATGAAAGGAAAATAATTAAAATATCATCATTCTTTCAAGTAGGAATCGAACCCACGACAACTCGCTTTAACAATCAAACACTATCACACTGCGCCACAATTTCATGAAAAGTGTTAAATATGAATTAGATCGGCGGATAATATTCTAGGCATTTCCTCCAGAAGAATAATACTAGTACATTCCAACAAATATACAAATATTTTTAGTGCTATTCACATTTAGGACAAGAAAATATAAGAGAAATGTAAATTCTTAAGACCTGCCTCAAAATCTGCCTAAGAATTGAATCGGTGAGTGCAGAAACAACGTAAGTCACAAAAAATACAAATAATTGTAATCGATTTACACTAGCTTAGAAAGGCAAGTTGCGTGTTGAGTAGAGAAACCACTAAAATTTGAAAATCCGGACTTACGTTGTTTCTGCACTCACCGATTCAATTGGAATAAGTATAAATAGGCAATAGGATTTCATACTAGGACTAAATATTTATTAACTCCTTTAAATTCCACTACGCTTAGTTTAGTATTTTTCTTAATATATTACATTTAACTTTTATATTTCATGTGGCCATCATGGCACAGTGGAACAGCATCTGACTGTAAAATTATTTGCCTATGGGTTCGATTCCCACTTTGGGTATAATATTTAAATTATTTTCATATCCCGCTCTGGTACGACAAAAGCACGGCGTTGAGTTCCGCCACTTTACTCACAATATCTTAAATTCGGTTGGAAAGCGAAGAACAGTGTCTTAACATTAAGTTCTTCGTGAACCCTATGTTATAACGAAAAAAAGTTTGACTTTTCATTTTTCATATTGTTAACATACATACATACATAGCTTCACGCTGTATCCCGCATATAGCAGGGTAGGCAGAGGGAACCTAGTGTTAAAACAATCCGTTCCCCACTTTCCGCCGAATTGAGGCATTGCGTGCTGAGTGGCGGAACCCAACAGGAAATGAAAAATTCCGTTTCCTGGCGTGGAAATCGAACCCACAACCAGTCGCGTTTACAGTGGCGCCCTTGTGCCTCCACACGCGTTAAAATCCTAAAAATATTTTATGATACAAAATAATAAACCAAAATATGTATGATTTCTTTATTTTACATTAACTTTTTTAAAAATGTGAGTTGTTCGCACGATACATATATACAGGCAGTTGCTATAACTAAATTAGATCAGTCTACAATATTATTAATAAATATATACAATTATCCTAGGCACTTTAAAGTCTCGCACCGTTATGATGAAACTTTTCTAAAATTGGTATTATTGGTATTATAATATTAAATACACTAGCTATTATAGGAAGGATTTTGGCATATAAATAGGTACTTATAGTTTACACTAACATATATTCATACAAGGCGTCAATAATCGATAATATATAGTTTTTAACAAAAAAGAAAACCGACTTCAAGCCTGTCGTGGCGTAAGCACAAGGGGTCACTGTAAACGCGACAGGTTGTGTGTTCGATTTCCACTCCAGGAAATGTACAAGTTTAGTAATTCCATCTACTGGGCTTGCTAGCAAGAGCAAACCGCGGCGTTGAGTTCCGCCACTCAGCACGCAATGCCTCAATTCGGCGGAAAGTGGGGAACGGAGTGTCTTAACACTAGGTTACTTCTGCCTACCCTGCTATATGCGGGATACAGCGTGAAGCCAAAAAAAATAAATCTTTAAGCATTACAATATAACGAATAACTTAAACATAATGGGACATGAAAAGCACTAGCTATCATATAAAAAAATTCAAGATTTCAAAAAAATGAGGTTCTCAATCCGACTGTATTTTTTTACTTAACTTCACGCTGTATCCCGCATATAGCGGGGTAGGCAGAGGGAACCTGAGAACCTAGTGTTAAGACACTCCGCTCTCTTTCAACAATTCCGTTAATATTTTTTACTGTATAACATTTTACTGCCAATATAATGTGAGCCAATTTTGATGAGTCCTCTTTTGTATGATATCCTAGTACTTCTAATGTGGTCCCATATAAATTTAGTTAACCGGGGAATAAAGTTTTGTTCAACTCGTTTAACAATGGGGAGTTTTTTTCATAGTTATAAGTAAAACTGATAATAGATAAAAACAACATCGAACGTAAGGAGTTAAGTATACTACGATTCATTTCCACGACGAAAAATGTCGTCATGTCCATTGCAGTATGCTTTTATGAATGACGAAATATTTCGTCATATCTAGTTAACAGGTTAACATCTGACGAGTAGTTTTCCAGTTATTCGTAATAATTTTATTTTTAGTGCATTTTATTTAAACTCGAACTTATTTTTTTGGTTAAAATTTTAATTATATTAGAATTAAAAAAAAGAAGTACAAAAAAAGTAAACATAGAAACATTGACCATTTCATATAATAAGTTACTTCACTTTATTTTTTTCTATTTACATATCTTTAATCAGTCGTTATTACAAATTATTACAAGAAACAAAGACAAAGAAAAACAGACAAAAAGTTATTATGGAACCAATAATATACAAGGCTGACTCACACTTAAATAGGTATTCCAACAAATAAAATTCATTATTCATAATACACGTGTCGTGGCGCAAAAGCAAAAGCGTGCGACTGTAAACGAGACAGGTTGTTGGTTCGATTCCCACTCCAGGAAATGGAATTTATTTTCTGGGTTTAGAAACAAAGCAAAGCGCGGCGTTGAGTTCCGCCACTCAGCACGCAATGCCTCAATTCGGCGGAAAGTGGGGAACGGAGTGTCTTAACACTAGGTCCGGTCTGCTTACCCTGCTATATGCGGGATACAGCGTAAAGCTATGTATGTATATATGTACTTCACGTTTTTTTTTTCAAGACAATTCTTTTCTGATTTTCGCCCGAATTCGCGATATTGCTTGTAGATTGGCGGAACTCAACGCCGCTTACATATGTGCCAATTTTGTCTTGATATAATGAAATATTATTACACATAATAAAACAGCGGTTCTGATATCTATATAATAATTTAACTGGAATTTATCAAAATATAGTAATAAATAATAATATCGAATATTTTTTTTTATAAACATTACAGTGGTTTTATTTAGGTATTAACTTATTTATATTATTCATATATTGGTCAAAATATGATTAAATATTTTAAGCGTAATACAAAAGAAACAAAAAATTAATAAATAATTAAAATAAAAAAAAAAAAGAAAACCTCAAACAATATGCATTAAAATGTTTTTCCTTATCCTTTTTTCAAGTCGTTTAAAAAAAAGATTATAATTTAGATGTAATTTAAAAAAAGTAACTATTTATTTAAAAAAAAATAGTTTGCTTTATGAGTCTTAAAAATCAGTTTATCTGTGACCATGGACTATTGTAAAGTGTTCGAAACGTTGGGTTTCCAAAAATGTATTTTCGAATACTAAAATATACACTATTAATCCGTTAAAATAGTTTCATTCAATATGTGTAATAATCGCGAAAATGAAAGAGCTCATAATATGAGAGGTGTCAATGGACACCAGGATGGAACGAAGTTCCTTTAGATTAATTATTTATTATGTATGTTCCACACTGTTCAATGCGAAATAGAAATACGAAACGAAAATAACTGGCTTGCTTTCTATGAGAGAGAGACACACAGAGAAAC
>JAKGSA010000384.1:405501-437111 GCA_033558755.1 Philaethria dido
TAATAATTGCTGGTGCAAGAAAGTATTTAGATTAGTATTAATGGATGACTGGACAAGTTTAATGACATTTAATTTTAGATTTATAAAATATTTTAACAAAACATAATCTAGAATTTGAGTAGTAATTGTTTTTTTTTTGTTACTAATACCAAATAATAAGCATTTTTCTTTTGTTAAACAAAATGTCTTTTTACTTGGCCAGTATGAAAGTATTGATAAAACTGTTCTTCATTAAATATGTACCTAACTAATAATACCTGTGTGTCCGAATATAAATACCAAATGTTATTCATTGTATAAAACGCTAAGTAAATATATTTTGAGATTACGAATCGTATAATGTATGTATGAACTTTTTAAGTCGCGTAAATCAAAATTTGTCAAATTTTTTTATAATGTTATGTGTAACATTTTAGTAATAATAAAATTTAGGAAAGAATATTTCATATTTGTTTTTTAATACACCCTGTATTTTTAGTTTTATTTAATTGCATATTACCAATAATATTTTTTTAAACGAATTCCTATAATAGGGAATAGAATTTCTCTGATAACTGGTATGTGGGGAAAAGCGTGAAAATTACAATCACATTCATCAGTTTTCTTAATCTTCCTATGTAGATTGCGATACATAGATGGTTAGTATAGTATTTCTAAGTATCAAGCTTAATTTAGACGCTTGGACTACTAAATAACGTCAGTTAAAAATATTTTTCCGTTATGTTGTAAAAAATTTCGTGAAATAAAAACCTTTTCATTTTCTGGGTTTGGTAACATGGCAAAGCGCGGCGTTGAGTTCCGCCACTCAGCACGCAATGCCTCAATTCAAGTGGGGAAAGGAGTGTCTTAACACTAGGTTCCCTCTGCCTACCCTGCTATATACGGAATACAGCGTGAAGCTATGTATGTATGATTATATTTAATATTTTCTTTTCACTACTGTGGGAAGACTACCAGAACGACGAGTTTCCCTATTTAACACGCAATGTATATCATTGTGGTGCAAAATGTAGAACAGAGTGAATTAAAGCCAGATTCTTTCTAATTACGCTTTTATTCGGAAAAACTCGAGTCAAAAGAAACATAATTATTTACTAATTATGAGTTGCTAGCAATGTGTATATCAATTTATATTAAAGTGTACGAATATGTCACATATATAGGGTGTCCCAAAATTAACGCAAGATTTGAATTAAATAGAAAATGCCATTTTAGTCTTTTAATAGCGAATGAATAATGAATATAATAGCAAATGGCGGCAAAGTCAAATCTTGCGTTAATTTTGGGACACCTTTATATGCGTAAAATTTATGACATTAATTAAACGTCTTTCTAATATATTATCATCAAAAATATTAATTTTTTGTACATCTATTCATATAAATGTATCTATTTATGGCAACACTAGCCAAGGTAATACTAGTTTATATAACTAGATTTTTCCCAGGTTCAAATCAATTATATACAACAATTAACATAGCAATTTCTCCCCCACTTAAAACCTACATATAAACAAAAAACAGAGAGCTGTGTCACTAACCTTCAAAGCGCTAACAGTATAAAACCGTTTCCCACAGTCCCTGCAAACCTCGTTCTTCTCCCCATGCATTAATTCATGATATAACAAACTATTTCTATGACTAAACACTTTGTCACATTGTGTACATTTGAATGTAGTGTTTTTCTTCTTGCTGTTCTTGGGTTCGATTCCCGGTTCCAGTTTCACTTGTATCTCGTTTTCATTTGTTTGAGTTTGAGTCTGGTTTTGAGTTAGAGTTTGAGTTGGAGCTGGATTTGGATTTTGAGTTTCATTTGGTGTAAACGTTTGGTTTTCTTGCTGGTCTGGTTCGAAGATTCGTTGGAGGGATTCATCTGTAAGATATAAATAATTAATTATTTAATTATAAATATATATCATAATTAGCAGATATTAAACTTGTAAAAAAAAAAACAAACATAATTATTACTTTTTTTTTAATATTCTATTTGTATCTATTATGCTTGCTAATAATACTAACAATCCTTTGTAGAAAATAATTAATACAACTGGATTTGATCAACTAAAGGAGGGGATAAACTTGCAGTGGGCGGAGTTTACTGCATTAACCTTTTTGCTCCCAATGTCACGACGAAATATTTCGTCATACATAAAAACCTACTGTAATGGGCATGATGACATTTTTCGTCATGGATAACGGATGGCAGATGAGCAGAAGGACCACCTGATGGTAAGTGGTTACCCATGAGCATCTACAATATCAGAGATGTTGTAGATGCGTTGCCAATTTAGAGAATATAGATGAGAGGAGAGGACAACGTAGTAGTCCGCTATCGGAACCACCACATTTTGGGGAAAGGATGGGTGGGAAAGGGAACACCTGGCTTACATGCCATCGAACCGGAACACATCATTAGATGCTTGGCGGTTCGTGTTTGACATGATAGTGGTCGCGAGCCAGACGGAGGGCGAACCTCCTACCACCAAACATTAACAAAAGTTTACTCCCCCGTTATAAAGTACCAACCTTTCTGCTCCACCCTCGTGGCGACGGGCGGTGCGGGCGGTGCGGGGGGCGGCGCGAGCGCGGGCAGCGGCAGCGGGGCGCAGGCGGCGCACGTCGCGCAGAAGCCCGCGCCGCCGCACGCGCACGCGCACAGCGGGGACACCGCGCCCGCAGACGTGCTCGCGCCGCCCGCGTTGCGGAGGTACCTACCGAGTTACACATGTTATATATAGAACTTATTACCATAGTGTAAAAGCGATTGAATATAACTTATGCATTTCTATAAATTGATAGGAAGAAATATTTTCTAGAAATAAATCTACTTTTGTCAACTAAATATTACATTTGGAATAAATAATTAATACAATTCGTTGTACGATACGATCGGTTGATCCATATAGTTCCATGACATGAGCTATGAAATACTTCACAATTTCTCTTCATTCTCCGGTCTTGTAAAACGTACAGCGTTGAGTTACGCTAATCAACACGCAGAATAATTTATGTCATACATATAAAATGAAACAAAAAAAAATTGAGAACAACGTATCAATATAATGCTATACATACAAAACGCCTTTATCTAAAAAACTTATAAATATATAAAACAAAAAAAAACATTCTTTTTACTACAAAATAACTAACATAAACAAAACAACCTAATGTCCAACAAATATCGCAACAACTAATATCACTCAAATACAAGTCCATTGAAGTTTCCAATATATTTTCATATTCTATGTATACCTAACCACAGCTGCTCTCTCACATTATATACCCGCCATAAACCCAACATATACCCATCCTATACCCACCATTGTCTCACATGCTCCTGGTGCACGTGCCCGTTCTCTACAGTAAGATGCGGCAACACGTGTTCGTACGCGTCTGCGTCCTCAACAGCCACGTGGATACCTTCCATCAGGTCCTCGGGCTCGCTAAATTCGTTCATATCGTCCATCTATATACAATTCACCACAAAAGAAAATCAATTTCAAATAAAATACACAGAAAAATAATTATTATAATTCAAAAACGCCTTGTTAGGCGTAAATAAATTTAAATGGGACCACTTCAAAAGCACCCAATAAAGTCATCATAAGTCAAATTGAAAACGGCTTCCTATATAAACGAAGTCGCGGGGTACAACTAATGTATTATAATACAAATCAATTTTATATTTCAGTACTTTCACGCCTTTTCCTACATACCCCGTGGTGATCAGAGAGCCTAACTGATTGCAACAAATGCTTATGACACTTTAAAATACCAAAAACATTGAATAAATCATTTTTTTATAGTCAAATAATAATTCTTTAACATACTTGAATAATGGGCCATTATAAAAATCTTTCTATATACAAAAACTCAACAAAAATAAGTTGTAACAACCATATAAGAATTTCGATGTAGCTCGATAAGTATGTATATAAATTCATTGATTAGAAAGACTTAAATGATAGCTAAAAGACCCGGGATCAAATCCTACTACAAATCTCTATACATAGATACATAATTTAAAAAAAAACAAAAAAAACATACCTTAGCATTCGAATGAGTTTCATTTAAATGCGCCTCATACTGTTTCTGCTTCCTAAACGTCTTATTACACTTCGCGCAGAAATACATTTCTAATTTATCCAAGTCTCTGTAAATATCATTCTTATCACTCTCCGCCTCTTTCTCAATGTTCTGGTACACTTTAGTGTTGTAAGTTAGTGTTTTATCACTAGATGAGTATAGTATATGCTTGTCTATGGGCTGGTACATTGTCTTTGGCACTGTGTTCTCTAATGACAGCTCTACTATGGAGTCAGGTAAAGTTGGCACGTTGTCGACTATACATGTGTTAGTCATCTGGAATTTATTAAGAATTATAAGTATTTATTCATCTCTCTTTTTTGTAAATTAAAAGAGATTAACAAATCACATATATTAATTTCGGTTACACATACTTAAAGAGCTTAACGAGTCACATATCGCCATCTCCCTCAGACAATTATAAATAGCTTAACAAATTAAATGGCTTCATTTCTCTCACTCTCTCGCCGCAGAACTCTCTACACAACTTACACTTCTTTACTTTCAGAGAGATTAATAACTGATTTATCTCCATCTCTCTCACACACACAAAGATCTTAAAAAACCACATATCTTCGTCTCTGTCATACAAACTTAGTGATTAAGAAGTAACATGTCGTCATCTCTCTCACACACTTTCAAAGATCTTAACAAGTGACATATCGTCATCTCTCTCACACACTTTCATAGATTTTAAGAAGTGACATATCGTCATCTCTCTCACACGCACTCAAAGATCTTAACAAGTAACATATCGTAATCTCTCTCACACGCACTTAAAGATCTTAACAACTCACAGATCTCCATCTGTTTCACGCGAACTCAAAGACCTTAACAATTCACATATCTGCATCTCTCTCATACACACACAAAGTGATTTCTTTCTTTCACTAACTTTGACAAGCTTAAAGGGCCACATATGATATTCTATTTTTTCTCCCTCTCCCCTACTGGTGGAATTTAAGCTGCTCGTCCCCATAGAAGTCTCTACACAACTTATACTTTCTCACTTACAGAGAATTTAATAAGTGATATATCTCCATCTCTCTCACAAACACTCAAAGATCTTAAAAAATCACATACCTCCATCTCTGTCATACAAACTTAGTGATTAAGAAGTAACATATCGTCATCTCTCTCACATACACTCAAAGATCTTAACAAGTAAGATATCGTCATCTCTCTTACACACTTTCAAAGATCTTAACTAGTAACATATCGTCGTCTCTCTCACACACTTTCAAAGATCTTAACACATACATACACTTACATACATACATCTTAACACATACATACATACATTACATATCGTCATCTCTCTCACACACTCTCAAAGAACGCAACAAATGACATATCTCCATCTATCTCTTTCTCTTTCTCTCTCCACTCACCTTATCAATTCCCAAATCACTAACAGGGTTTTCTATAATAGTAATAGGCGGCGGCTCGTAGTGGTGCTTCAGATGCTGGTAGAACTTGAGCTGCTCGTCCCCATAGAACTCCCCGCACAGCTGACATATGAATAGCGCTCGCATCTGAGAATACATTTACTGTAACGTCAATTGTATTTATGTTATATTGTCTTTGTATATATTATTTAAAAAAATAGGTAGCTTAGGTTAGGTTAGTTTTCCCTGAGTAAGAATCGAACCCACAATGAATCGCCTGTACAGTAAGACGCTGCCCACAATAGTCTCAAAAACGATTTATTTACAAAATATAACTTTACTATCATTATAACAAAGTACCCCCGTGTATATTAGAAATAGAATTCTGCCTCAATTCATACATTTAAGAAACAACTATCTGCATATTTAATATTCAAATAATTGTTTTCTCAATGTATGATATTTTATGATATTTATGTTATATAAAGAAAAAGGTATGTGACAGTAACAATAAATATAATTTTATTTTCTCATATGTAAGAAACATAATGTAAACTTGTATGTACACCGGGCTTTTATTTTATTTTTTATTTAATTTCATTTTAAATGTTGTTTCCGTACAAATATAACTACCTTGTAAAACTATCATTATTACTGTTGTGTATTAGATACCTAAGTTAAGCATGTTCTAGCATAAGTGACAATTGTGTTAGCCGATAATAAAGTTCTATAAACCTAAACCTATGTAAAGTTACACAAAACACCATGCCCCACCGGAAATCGAGACAGTGCGTGTACGCGTAACTCAACGCCGTGCTCTGTCTTACCATAAGGCAGTAATAAAATTAATAAAAATATAACATTAAAGAAATTAATAAGACAATTTAAATGACACCACATGACAGTACCTAGTAAGATACAAAAAAAGGAATTTTGTAAAAAATTCAAAAATGTTAATCACACATATAAATAAAAAAGAAATTCCTATAAAAGGCATACCTCATGTGTGATATGATGAGTGTCCTCAGGCAGGTCTTGATGCTGCACCGCCGCCACGAAGTTATCCGGTAAGATCTCCTCTTGTTGCACTTCTTCATTGCAATTTATTACAACTATATCCTGGAATTTTATATAATAATATAAATGTAAAAGTTTCTGATAGTGTGTGTATGTTTGTTGCTCTTTCACGCAAAAACTACTGAACGGATCTAGACGAGATTTGGCAACAATACAGCTTATCATATGTTACATAGGTTTATAAAGATACGTTTATTTTAACTCTAAATGTAAGTAACAACAATTGTCTTAATAATAATCTTCAACTATAATAAAACATGATACGAATTATCGTATCATGTTTTAGTAGGATATACCGCAGAGCAGTTCGACAGTATTTAATAGGAAACGCGATCGGTTGTATGTTCGATTTCCACTCGTGATAACGATTGTTTAAATTATTTTCATTTCTTCACTCTCACAAAATAACACGTCGAACATAAAATAGAGAAAGGAGTGTCTTGACACTAAGTTCTCTTTTAACGCCTGTCGTGGCGCAGAGGCACAAGCGTGCGACTGTAAACGCGACGGGTTGTGGGTTCGATTCCCACTACAGAAAATGGAATTCTTCATTTCCTGGGTTTGGTAACAAGGCAAAGCGCGGCGTTGAGTTCCGCCACTCGGCACGCAATGCCTTAATTCGGCGGAAAGTGGGGAACGGAGTGTCCTAACACTAGGTTTCCTCTGCCTACCCTGCTATATGCGGGATACAGAGTAAAACTATGTATGTATGTATGTATAAAGCTTGAAACTAAAGATCCCTCACCTGTTGCGGAGTACTACTCCCGTTGGTCCTCTTCAGTTTCCTAGAGATCCTCTTTTTGTGAGGTAAGCTCTTCTTGTTGTGCTTCTGTACCGGCGACGCGCCCGCCGCTATGTCTAACACTTGACTGTTTTGATCTAGAATTTGTGCTTCGTCCTTAAAAATTAAGACAAAATGTTTTTATAGTACGTATAAATTAGATATTGAGAAATAATTCTTAGTTTAAGATAATTATTTCCCTTTCTTTACGAAAACTAAGCAAATAGAATAAAAAAAGGCTTATTTTACCCAATTTTTTAATTCTCTCTTTGTTGTGTATGTTTATGAGGAGGAGTATAGAAAACGAGTCAGTATCGATTCGATATTGTTTCGATTTGATATCCGATTGATATCGCTATAGCAAAATAAACGCAAATTCAATATCGATATATCATAGTGCTGTATCGCGGTTACGTTATATCGTATTGTAAAACGCTTACTAGATTGTAATGACGAAAAAGTTGGGAAGGGAGGCATAATTCGAACTTATAAATTGAAATAATATAAGAGACCTAAATATTATAGGTATCAATAAGTATGTTTCAACAAACATACCTTCAAAATTTAATTTTTACTAAAAGAATTTAAAAGATTAGATATCGATAATAAAAAAATAAACATCTTTATTGGGACAAAGGAAAATTTCACATAATCGATATATCGCAAAGTGCTCGAGATATTAAAAATTAAAAACAACACAAGCGACCTAAATGCATCTCTCATAGAACAAACATACCTTCAAAGTAGTCTTATGTTTAGTGAACCAGTCGGTATCGGAACATCGCGTCCTGTCCTGTAAGGGCGGTAACGGCGGGAGGGGAGGCACTTCTACTACTAAAGACTCTTGTTCATGTTCCTGGTGACAACATATGTAGTTTTTATATATATTTTACTTGCAGAAGTAACTACTTGCAGAAGTAAGAGAAGGATTGCAAATAGAAACGAGGTATAGAGGTGTACAAAAAATGCCTGTCGCAGCGCAGAGGCACAAGCGTGCAACTGTAAACAGGTTGTGGGTTCGATTCCCACTCCAGGAAATGTTAGTATTTTCATTTCCTGGGTTTGGTAATATGGCTATGCGCGGCGTTGAGTTCCGCCACTCAACACGCAATACCTCAATTTGGCGGAAAGTGGGGAACGGAATTGTTGTAAGCGAACGAAGTGTCTTAACACTAGGTTCTCAGGTTCCCTCTGCCTACCCTGCTATATGCGGGATACAGCATGAAGTTAAAACAAAAATGCTAAAACATAAAAAGTGCATGGAGGTAAGTGCAAATAACAAAATTATAAAGAACAAAAAACCCGACTGAACCAATTCTTCAAATTTTTGGTACAAACATCTATAAAACCCAGATATGTGTTATATATTTTAAATGTGCTAATTAAGTAATAATCCTTTCATTTGGTACCCCATACGGTTACCCCATCAACGATTTTTTTGTTTTTATTCGTGACGTAATTGCCTCTAGAGGGCGCAATATTGAATTAAGAGTGACGTCACATATCTAACCTTAAGCGTATGAAAACAATGAAATTAAGAGTATGGTTTTGGAAGATATGAGGTAATAAAGAATATTACTAACATACATGGTACGCGCGAAAAACATAACCCTCCTCTGACAGTCGGGAGAAAAGATAAGTAACGGATCATGGAAAAGTTTTCTTTTTACGGTGGGTAAGTAAGGTCCTATATATTTGTCTATATTGATAAATTAAGTGATTATTTACAATTTGAAGGTATGTTTGTTTCGAAGAAAATATATATTTTTAATACTATTTTTAGCCCCCTTATATTTTTCCAAAATAAATTACCAATCATGTTTTCACCACGTGAACCGAATTTTGTACGTTTTTTTTTCAATATTATCAATGTGTTTTCAATTTTTTGTTGTAGGTATCGTATCAATATACGCACATTTCCCCAATGTGTGTATATTGATACGCTGATGAGTTAATATCGAACAAGATGAACTGCGCGAGATGAAATAGAAACGAGTTCCAAAAAGCAGTTTTCTTTACGTTATAAAATGTTAAAGTTTAAAATAACTTAAGTAAATATATTTATATTGAATTATTTTTTCTTTGAAACCACAACTTTCACGAATTTTTCCACTTTCCACCTTAAATTAAACATTGTGTGTTGTGCGGTAGTACATTTCGCCTCGTTTTCTCTTACCAGAGCAGAGAAATAAAAATAATTTAAATTTAAATCGCTTGAGTGGAAATCGAACTCACTACCACTGACACAAGCCCACTGTGCTACAAAATATTATTTTTATAAAAAACACTATATAATAATCATAAAATAAACATACCAAAGTTTGTCCATTAAACAGTCTCATAGGGGCATCTAAAATCACTGACGCATCTACGTCACTTCTAACAGTAGGCACCTGTAGAAATAAATATATATATATTAGGTACTTGCGTTACTGAGTAACTACCAGACAATTTACACGCTGAACTATTGGTCATAGCAAGCTGATATTCAAAATCAAAATATTATTTATTCAAATAGGCTGTTACACCTTCGAATCGTCAATTTACAAAGGTGTCAGTCGTGTCAGTCCTAACGGAAGCTATCACCGGCTCGGAAGGCAGTTCTGCTGAGAAGATCTGGCAAGAAACTCAACAGTTGCTCTTTTCAAATAAAATTTTACAATAAATATACAACTATGATGAGCCTCCCGGTAAGTTATGTCAGCAGCATTTAATTCCACATTACTGACATCATTATAGTGTTCTTGGACAGAATAATATGCTTTTTTCAATGATATGTTCTTAATCTTAACTTTAAAATTGTATTTATATAGAAAAGTCCTTGGAGGTGTCCCATACACCTCCCAAGGACACTAAGAAAAGATTTCTTAATATTTGAACAAATTTATTACCTATTGATATAATGTATATATAATTTGTTTTTCATCACAAAGTGTAAATAAAAATTTAGAAACATAATAATAAATCTATGAAATAACAGGATTCAAACTTGCATATTTTGGAAACCAGTAAGCCTTGGTTCTTATCAAGTTGTGTGAAATATTTTTATGCATACTGCAACTTATTCTTATTGCTAACACATTACATCTATAGGCTACATTAAGGCTATTTAACATTTCCATATTTTTCCGCTCAATGTACGAACGTATGGTATTTTGACATACACAAAATTAATTTTAAGCTATAACAAAGCCGTAAAAAATAAACACACCTTATTATGACTTTTTCCATGAGGGTATATGATGTAGACCTTGAATGTTCAGCTAGGTGTGCCACCAAGGCTGCCAGTCTACTTTCAGGGTCCAGCAAGTCTTCTACCCAAGCGCCCTCTACCACTGATACTTGCCTGTAAATAGAGATGAAAAACGTAAATAATGAAACACATAATATATATATTCCATACAAAGCGTGAATAACTTGACAAATCAAAAGTACATATTTGACGATAGGCATTTTTTAATTTTAAGGTTTAAGTTTTATTTTAATAATCTATTCTTATTTTATTAAAATTATTGTTTTGACAAAAAGAGTTTAGATTTGCATGATATTTTTGTTTTTCTTTTTTGGCTTTATGTTTCATCTCAAGGTCAGAAAAAACAGTGCAGTTAGAAAAAAAAAGAACTATTACAAAAGCATAAAGTAAGTATTTAACACTTTTATTACTTTCACCTGTATATGTCTAAGAATGTAAGATAATCAATTTTGGTGACTACAATATTTTGAAATAACATAATATAGATAGCCCATCATAGTGCAGTGGGGCAGTATATGACTTTAAGCATAATCTCACTTAGGTTCTTAGTTATATTTTAATTACCTTGCTGTGGTAAAACAAAGTAAATCATTGGGTTCAATCACTCAACATGCAATGTCTTGAATTTAGGTAGAAAGAGGAGCAAAACTTAAATAATTGAAATGTTTTGTTTATATTTTAATGGCTGTTTCCTTTACTTACCTACACATTTGAGGTGGGAAACTCTGTGGATGCATTACTGTGACCACTCTACCTCCAGTGTCATCTTGTACATTTAGAGCTAACGAATTTGCATCTACATGGACAGACTGAAATAGATAAATATTTTTTGGTTTTATACTTTTTTAACATTACTGCATCTTTCCTGTACTGTATGTTTATAGCACAAATATAGTTAGAACAAATTAAATAGTACACAAAACAAATAGCTTTCTGTAATAAACAGACAAATGAGAAGAGCAGAGAAATAACAAAATTATTATAATAATAAAAAGTATAAAATTAATAAATAATACAACAGACACTTATGGTCAAAATATAAAGACATTAGTACAAGTACAAGTATACATTGTAACTGGTGTTATTCTTATGTATTATCTATATACTATAGTTCCATCTAAATTTGTTTAGTAGGTTTTGTGTGAAAAAGTAATAAAAATCCATTCATCCTCATAAATTTTAGCATTTACAATATCAGTAGGATTTCTTAGATAAGTTTGTAAAGATAGCATAAATCTTGACATAGTTTTGTGTTTACAAATGCTATATATAGGTAAATGAGGAAAAATCTGTGTATTTTAATTTATATTAAGACTGAAATTGTATAAAAAGTGTAGAAGTATATAAAAACATTTACCTAAACATGAAAAATAATAACATGAAATAATTCTTTATATTTCGTAACATGTTAAAACAAAAATCACTATCTCTTAATCTTATCTGTGATAAGAGATTCCACAATAATAAATATTTCTTACAAAAAGAAACTTTTGATCGTATCTATTTTTTGTAGATAATTTTTGTAAATGTCGGTCAAAACATTAATGTTAACAATAAAAAACCATAATCGTTTTAACGATGTCTATTATATTATGTTTATATTTGCATAAAATTTAAAAGAATAAGACTAAAAGCAAATAATTAACACAAGTTAATTTCAGATACTTATTAAATAATTAACTCAGATTAACTACGACAAACTGATATAAACTTTGTGTACCTCTGGTGGTTGGTGCGAGTTGATATAATGTGTGACCGCCTCCTCCATTTTATCTTCCAGAAGATGGGATTCCACATTCCTCATATTGTTAAATTAAAGTAACTAACAATTGTTTATTTCACATTTCAGTAATTCTCAGGTTGGTTAGGTTTTCATTGACAGCTGTTGCTTGGCTCAAGGTCATTGGATAATTCGTCGTTTTCTATATAAATATTTCTATAAGTTTAATAATTTATTTATATAAATGGGGAGTACTATAAGGTATTGTTTAAAGGAGGTATTTAAATATATAGATGTGTGATTACATTTTCTATAAGCTTCAAATATCTACACAAAGTAAAACTGAATAGATCTGGTAACATTGAGATATGTTAAACATTAATGTTGCTAGAAGAAAAATTTAAAATATTTTCATGCAATTAAAATTTATTATACTTCTCTTTTCGAGGTACTCTAATATTTATAAATGTTTCATACCAAAAGTATAAATTTGTTCATGCCAAAAGTTTGTTGATTAGCTTGCATATTTATATAAAGTATTGTAAAAAGATAAGAAGAGAGAACTAAAAGCGATACCGTCAATTAATCGCCAGAATAATCGCCAGAGCCTGGAACAAATGAAAGAAGCGTTCGTCAAAATTGGACTAATAGATTAATTATCGACACCTTTATAATTATTTGTAAAATACCGAAACGAGTGTTTAATTAGAAACAAATTAATGGTTACATCGACAACGTCAATAAATAAATTACAAAAATAAGCGACTTGAATGTTTTGGAATACGTTATTCTTTAAAATAAATAAATTAAATGAAATATAAAATTGGACTAGTGTTGAAAATATTACTGTACTGTTTATGTCGGCTGAATAATTGTTTGTTTACATTGTAAGTTTTGACATTTGAAACCGAAATGACAAGCAGCTGATATTTTTGACACTAACCCCGACGTATTTGTTTCGTAATTTCAAGTAGAATCGCGTAATATGTCGTTTACAGATAATAGATAATACATTTATTTATATTACATTAATAGCTCATGAGATGAGCATATTATCACATTGTGATTAAAAGATCTGCTTATAAATTGTTAAAAATGCTGCGAAAGTCCTTTAGGCCTTATATTGTACAATGTCACGAGGTTAGTATTTAATAACTTGTTATATTTACTCTTACTTTTACATAATATTAAGTAAATGAATTAATTTTCAATTCAATTTATTTTCCAAAATAATTCTACATAAATCTGGGAAATTGTAATAAGCATGTCATGGACATAAATGTTTATACCGCTCAAAAAATTATGAACATTATTTTACATTTACCCACTTAACAAGTTTATGTTATCAAAGATTAGGAGAAATGTGTAGCCAGGGTCATGGAAAATTTTATAAATAATATTATTTGACGTTCAAAAGATGTGCATGTATTCAACTAAACTAGATGCAATTGAAAAGCTGAGAGAAGGTCACAGCATCTGATTTCGTTGCATTTTTCTGAAGATAGACCAAAGAATTGGGATGACTATGAAGGGAAGCTAGCGAAAGGGGAGAGAGGGGAGTCCGAGAGGCTAAAGGCTTCCTCACTTGGTTGAAAAAACTTCTATCCCACTGTTGTGGAAACAATAATAGTTATTATATTGTATACATGAAAAACAGAAACATTAATTATTTAACTTTCTTCCTTTCAGAAATTAACACAATTCTTTCTATATATTTCAATTCTGTCTTCTTATTTTGTGAGAGAATAAGCATTGCACCATTAAAATTATTTGCATTTTCCTGATTTCTACGATTATTTTGGATTTTTATAACATTTTTATGGTTCTAGCCTATCACAATACATTGTTATTGTGAAATTCTAACATTATATTAGTTTTTGATTTCAACCCATGCATGTGAAAGCAAAAATTCATAAATATTAATAAATGTGGATTATTTATATTTTTACTCACCAATCATTCCTAGGTTCCAAAATTCAGTGCTTTAAAAGAGCAATTAGAAGTCTTAAACTAAAAACAGTACTGTATGTGAAGAGGCCAGATGTCCCAGCCCTGGGTGAATGTTGGAGTGGCGGCAGGCTTGTAGTACTTCTACAGCTACTATCATGGTACATTATTTATATTAATAATTTATATTGGTACTATAAAAGTTATTTTATATTTAAATAGAGTACCTCTTGAGTTTTTTATTAACTGGCTTTTCTTTCATTTAGAACTTTACTTTATGTGCTAGTTGTAAGTTTATATTGGTTGAATGATTCCAAAGTGCTTGTAAAAATGATTACTAAATATAAGTAAGAATATGAGGTAGGCACCATGATAATGTTATTTAATATTTTTTTCTTAACTTACCGCCCTTAACTTTCTGCCTAAAGGATAATCCAAAAAGCCTCATCTACACTACCTCTAAATTAAAGATTAGTGTTGAAAGGTGGCAGAACTCAATGTCATTTACTGCAGAGCATAGAGAAATATAATATAAAAATATTCATTCATTGGAGTGGTGATCGAATTCACAATCAATTGTTTTACAGATTCAAAGGCCTAATTATGCTTTTGGGTACTTCGAAAATCATTGCTTCCTAAGCTTATTTACCACTCGCACAAGTGTGTAGCAATTGTTTGCAACTGGCAGGGGGAAAAGGTATTAGGTAGACATTACCTGAAAATTGGCCCGGAAGTACAAAATATTGCAGTGTATGGCTCGAATGGTTTATTTTTAATTTTTACATATTTATAATATTTCTTCTCATTTCAGTTAATGGGTGACCAGCCACTTTTTGAGGTTGTATGTTCTGTTCGGTGTGAAGACGTCTAGAGCGCCTCCGCCATTAGACCCTGATGAGCCTCACCCAACACAGCCAAAAGCTATATATGAGTGGGGACTGGGTTATATTGTGTTGACATCTGTTGATAGAGATGGTGAGTTAATTAAATGAAAATGTTATTAAATATGAGGGAGAAGAAACTTCTTAGCGCACCATGGATTTACCGTGCCAGTGCTTATCGCATTGCAGAGAGAAGAGAAAGAGCTTTTTTATGGATAGCGGATGTCAGCGAGCAGAAGGACCACCTGATGGTAAATGGTTTTTAACTAAGCCCATGAACATCTACAACACCAGAATGTTGAGTGCGTTGCCAACCTAGAGGATACATACGGAAGGGGAGGACAATGTGGTAGTTCGCTATCGGAACCACCACATTTTGGGGAAAGGATGGGTGGGAAAGGGGAAAACCTGGTTTACATGTCATCGAACCGGAACACATCATAAGATATTTGGTGGTTCGACTTTGACAGCTTGGTCTCACCAAGGTCTGGTGACCCAAATGTAGTTAAACCCCTTTAAAATGCGCATTAATATTCATGAATTAAATGATGAATGAATTTCAATATAAATATTTAACAATCTGGTAAGACAAAGGATTTGGTCAAAACGTGAAGTGTAAAGTTTACCATACTTTTTTTAATCTTTTTTTAATGCTTTTAAATTTAGATATAATTTAAATAATATATTTATTTTTAAATGAATACTTCTTAACAACAAAATAATTTGCTTCCAGATTTACCAGACGGAGGTTCGTCACACTTTGCTGAGACAGTTAAAGAAATTAAAAGACAGTAAGTATAATTTGCAATATGTATTTAAAAAAGTGGGAAATTGAAATTTTAAAAAGAAAACAGAGTGTTTTAACACTAGGACCTAACCTGAGAGGTTTTCTCTGCCTACCCTGCTATGTGCGGATACAACGTGACATACTAACTGTAACACATGATCTTTGTATTATAATGGAGTTAAACATATCGTATTTATTTACTTTACATACGTCTTATAGTATAGCTGAGAGATCCTAGTGTTAAGTCTTAACATAATATTCTATACTCTCATTACAACCCAGCACGCTTATCAATTGTCCTTAGAAAATAAATCTTGGTAGCAAAAAATTTTAAAAAGCTACTTGTAAATATCTAGTAGAGATGCAAACTATAAAAATAAGTTGTAAATAAGCATAAAATAATTTTGGTATAACTTGAGAACTTATATTTGGCGCTCTTTGAACGGCTTCCAAGAGGTTGAGGTTCTAATCTCGCTGTTAATTTTATGTTTTCTAAAATATTTTAAAAATGGTGAGAAGACATTCAGTATATAAAGAAGACATATATATATATATAATTATATTAACAAAAAATAATAACATATATTTATAATTTTTTTTCAGAAATAAAGAGATTCAGTGTGAATGCCTGTACCAGATTTCAGAGGAAACCGTGATTGTATAGAGAAAATAGCAAATAGTGGACTAGATAAACTGCCCATAACATTGAAACTGTGGAAAAGTTGGACGCCTTTGTGAGAGATAGACGAGCTGGGTATGGCTACAGACACATTTCTGCTATGTATATTTTATTTATTTATTTGAATGATGAAACAAACCTAAAACTCCTTTGAATAGCTATCTAACGATACCCGATTTGATTTTGTGTTTATTGTTATTATTTTTTCATTTTGATAATATGGCGAAGGTAAAATAACGAAATTGAAAATAAATAAAAATAAAAGATCATGTGAACATATGATATTATGTGTGGACGTGTGACTTCATGTGTGCACATGTGACATTATGTGTGGACGTGAGATTTCGTGTGTGTATATGTGACATCATGTGTGGGGTGAGATTTCATGTGTGCATGCGACATTATATGTGGACGTGAGATTTCATGTGAACATGACATCATGTATGGAAGCGCACGCCAATAATGTTACTTTTATTGCATTTTTCTTGAACTTCAAGTTTTTCTTCTTTTTTTTTTTAAACTAATTATCGCCGATCATTTTATTCTGCTTGACGATGTGTGATTGGTTTTAGGTTATAATTTATTTATTTTAATAATTAAAATGCACCAATATTGATTGCCATGTTTTTCAGATATAGACAAACGCTGAAAGTTCTAGAAACAGCCAAAGAAATCAATCCAGATCTTATAACCAAAACATCTATAATGCTGGGTTTAGGGGAAACTGATGAACAAGTGGAACAGACTATGAAAGGTATTTTTAAAAGAGAAACTAGTGTTAAGACACCCCATTCTTCACTTGCGTTTATTTATGATGACGATGATTTTTTATCGCCTATCGTGGCGCAGAGGCACAAGCGTGCGACTTTAAACGCGACAGGTTGTGGGTTCGATTCCCACTCCAAGAAATAGAATTTTTCGTTTCCTCGCTTTGCTAACAAGGCAAAGCGTGGCGTTGAGTTTCGCCACTCAGCACGCAATGGCTCAATTCGGTGGAAAGTGAGGAACGGAGTGTCTTAATACTAGGTTTCCTCTGCCTACCCTGCTATATGCGGGATACAGCGTGAAGCTATGTATGTATGTTTAAATAACGAAACATAACGCCGTGCTTTGTCTTATTACGAGCGAGAATATATTTTTTTAAATATTTTTATTTTTTAAACTTGTTAATATATTTTGTAAGAAAGTCTTTGACGATGGGTGGAAGTTTGTTACTCGCTCACGCAAAAACTATTGAACGGATCTGTATGGAACTTTACAATTTATTTTATGTTTGGAGGTTTTTTAATTCTTTTTCTATTGTAATAAAAATCTAAGAAGTTGAAACAAGCGTATAACTATTTGTACGTTCCAGCTTCTAAATTCGTTGTATGGCTTAAATTTTGATTTAGAGTGCTTAAGCAGATTCCAAGAGACACGGATTCGAATCCTGCTACGTTAAATTTTCATATTTTTTATTTTTTCAAAAGAAAAAACTGAATGGTTCAATAACACTTAAATATTTTTTTTTTCAGATCTAAAATCAGTAGGCGTGGACTGTCTCACATTAGGCCAATACATGCAACCAACGAAACGTCATCTAAAAGTGCATGAATATGTAACTCCAGCGAAATTCAAGGAATGGGAGGAGTTAGGCAATAAACTGGGTTTCCTGTACACAGCCAGCGGACCACTCGTCAGATCATCTTATAGGGCTGGGGAGTTCTTTATATCTAGCTTGTTGAAAGATAGGAAAGCGAAAAGTATATGACCGGAGGCTAAATAAAATGTTTTTTTATGTTATGTTGTTTTTGTGTATTCGATGTGAAATTTAATTTTCTAAATGTAAGCCGGATTTGATATAACAATAATAATAATATCAACTGACAGACAAATCCCTCAGTCTACACACTACTGGGTGTTCGTAACATCTCGCGTTTTCTAAAACATACATTTGAATACCAAAATATATGTACACGATTAATCCAGTTAATATAGTTTCATATAGGATATGTAAAAATACAAGTAGCGTATCGAAAAAAAAAATTTAGTCACTCCGTTCTCCGCTTTCTGTCTATTTTAAAGACACTGTCATGTGTTTAGCTACACTATGACAAAGCTATACAATTCTACTTCAATAAAAACTACTTCAAATTTATCTTTAAAATGATTTCAGCACGTTACGTCTAAATTATTAATTATATTTATATGAGAAATATCACAAATTGTAATTTATTATCTTTTTTAACTTCACGCTGTATCCCGCACATGGGAGGGTACGCAGAGGGAACCTGAGAACCTAGTGTAAAGACATTATATTCTCTTAACATTTCCGTTACGGCGGAAAGTGGGAAAGTGCGGAGTGGCGGAACTCAACACCGCACTTTGCCTTGTTAACAGAGAGAGGAAATTAAAATATTAAATATTCATTTATATTATAAATATTAGTATATCTAAACTGTAAATAGAACTTTTACACAAATAGTAAACGCATATTTATACTTAGGCTATTGGGTATCGATCCCGCGACCTTCGTTTTATCGCCCAGTGCAATTGGATTTCATTCTGTAATAAATAATACTCAATATGTATTTATTTTAATAGATTATGTATATGAATAAATGTTTTATTGTACTTGTTTCTTTTATTTTAAGACCCAATCGCACTTAACGTAGTTTTATAAAAAAAACAGTTTTACGCTTTTAAAAAAAACCTAAGAGGGATACGCTTAAAGTATTTTCTTAAAAAATATTGTACTGTCAGTATCAGTACAGCCAATCGGACAGTAAGGTGCGGGTCAAAATAGTATCACAAAATATATTAGACATGGGCGTTTTCGTTTTTTTGCTGTAACGGTTACATATCGGATATGAAGTTTTCATATCCGATATCATATTCCTTTTCAGATATAGAGTTTGTGTTGCGATAGTTTTCGTTATAATTTAGTTTTCGTTACAATTTAGTTTTCATATCTCATAGTCGAGTTGTCGTTACGTTTTGTGTGTAGTGATTTGTTGTTATATATGATATAAGAGTCAAAACCGTGTTAAGTTACGTTTTAATATATCGGTCTCATCTTTAAAAAATATTCATAGTACATCCGTCAAAGAGAACCTACTGTTCAACACTCCGTTCGTCACTTTCCGCCCAAAATGGAGACATTGCGTTAAGTACTGGAATTCAATGCAGCTTTTTGACGCTTTGTACATCCATTACAAGACATACGAGAATATAATACTGACATAGATAAAATAAAGTTTATTAGGAACAAATACTTACTTATACTTACTGTATATTATACAGTAACAAAAAATACGTTGACATCTGCTAAAGTTGGAAACTGCAGCGCAGCGTCAACGCCCACTTATCCAGAGTTTACATTTTTGCTCCAAAATAAACAAATATAGTGACAATATTAGAAGAAAAAATACAGAGGTTCAAAATAAACAGAAAATTTAATTATAAAAAACAAAAAAACAAACTTTAAGGAAAAGCTCATGTGAGAAAAGCTTATTTAAATGTGATAACACTTTTATAAACTTAATCGGAGGTCATCATAGTGCAGTGGGACAGCGTACGACTATAACTTAATTAGTTGGAGGTTCGATACCTATTCTATGTAATTGATCTATTTCAAAGGTATCATTGTGAAGAATACTGAATGTAAAGTATTGACTAAAAAAAAGAAAAGTTTCTTGCGCCGGTTCTTCTCAGGTCTAAATCATTAAATTTAGTGAACCGGTGGTAAATTATTTGACGTTCAAAAAATGAAGCATGTAACTTCTTATTTTGAATAAAATTATTTATTTAATTAGGTCAACCAGCAGTTTTACAATTTAATACATACAAAAAAGATACATTTGTGACTTAGAGACTAAAATTATTGTAAAACTATTTTAAGGTTAACATCGCATGCAAAACAAAAGAAAGTTATAAAAAAATATATATTTTATAAAAATAAATTATATGACTTTGACTTTACTCTGGAGAATCAATGAAAACAAAGCGCGGTGAATTCAGGCGAAGAGTGGAAAAGATAGTGCCTCGACACTATTTATACGGGAAGACGTGAACTTGCTAAATATATATAATACTTTTTCTACACATATCCATAAAATAAATGATGTATTGTTTTTTCTGGTTTCGTTATTTACCGTTCTCTGTCTCAGCGCTCATGTCTATCGGCGTATCGTACGCACGGGCGCGTCCGTGGAGCGAGCGCCCAACAACGCTCTGAATACTGAAAACGTACTAATTTAACTCGTGACTTGTGTTTTGTATGAAAATATGTGTGTGTGGATGTGGCGTTTATTGTTAGGATTCATTCAATTATATATTTTAGTTTACTAGCTTCACACTTCCCAAGTAGTATTACTCCCCTCTGATCACACAAGGTGCGGCGTTGAGTTCCGTTACTTAGCAATGTTTCGAAATCAGGCAGAAAGCTATGAACGAAGTTTCTCAACACTAAGATCCCTCTGAATACCTTGCTATGAGGGATAAAACGTGAAGATAATCTTTACTCGTTTGGTCTGTTAAGTTCGATACCCATTCCCTTCGGAGAAATTATTCTTACATTTAAATTATTCTTATGTTTCCGTTCTGGTAAGACGAAGCTCAGAATTGAATTTCGCCACTCAACGCTCAATCGCGCAATCTCAAATTATACATTTTAAATATTTAGTAATAATCAACGACTAGACTACTTTCTTGGTACCAAGGCAAAGCAAGGTGTTGAGTTCGGCCACTCAGCACGCAATACCTCAATAGGGCGGAAAGTTATGGCCGCTAGTCTTAAGAAAACGGAGTGTCTTATCACTAGGTACTCAGGTTCCCTCTGTCTACCCTGCTACGTGCGAGATATAGAGTGAAGGTAAAAAAAATCTTCGTAATTGCCGTATCCATACCACGTTAGTCCAAAACAAAGACTGCACGTATGGTCAGTAAACGGCGTGTGTTAGTTCTTGAGGCGGGCTTTTTAAGCAGTCGTGCGTGCTCGCGGCCTCCGCAATATACCGTGTATTTATTTATTTATGTTTATATTTACTTATATATGTATATATTTATTTATGTGAGAATTAAATTTGGGTTGCCCTTTTTTCCTAATAGGAAATACCTATTTTGCAGAGGGTGAAGAAACTAGTGTAATTTTACTAGAATTAAGTGGCTTACAAATCATTTCTGTTAACATCGACATACCCAAAGTATGTCTTTTTTCATTTCGTTTATAGTTTTAATATATAGTTAGGAGACTGTTATATGTAAATGTCTACAAGTTTCTATTTTATAATTAATATACTGACTAGATAATAAAATACATACATACATACATAGCTTCACGCTGTATTCTGCACATAGCAGGGTAGGCAGAGGGAACCTAGTGTCAAGACTCTCCGTTCCCCACTTTCCGCCGAATTGAGGCATTGCGTGCTGAGTAGCGGAACTCAACGCCGCGCCTTAGTTATAAAACTCAGGGAATGAAAAATTCCATTTTCTGGAGTGAGAATTGAACCCACAACCTATCGCTTTAACTTGTGCATCTGTATAAAATAAGTAAAATTGCTTTTAATAATGAGACCAACGTGATGCAGTAGAATAACGTCTGAATCTAAAAACGATTGGGTGTGGGTTCGATCTCCACTCGGGGTAATCATTATATTCAATTATTTTCATTTCTCATCCTAGTAATGCAAAGCGCCGTGTTTAGTTCTGCCACTCAACACGCAATGTCTGTATTTTGGTCAGAAAGTTCAGTGAGGACGGAGTGTTACTACCTTCTCTCTAATTACCCAAGCTTTTAAAAATCGTCACTAAAGTATTATAATTTTCCAAAAATCTTTTTACAAAAATGCAGTATGAACGGTGACAGGCAGCAATGTGCCGGTTCCCACACATCATCAAGTATGCCGGTACATTCATGACATGAAACTAGTCTTTACTATCGAACGGTGCTGTTACATAACGCGAATTGACAAGCTTCACTTATTTACAACTTTATAATTTATGGATTGAAGTACTTATTTCTCTTTGTATCCTGTTAGTAAAGTTACAGGGGAGTAGTTGAGAGCTGTTCTTATTATCGTGATCTGGTAACACGAAATACGGTCATCGAGTTCCACCACCTATGTTAACTCGTAATGTCCATATTTCGGACGGTAAGTACAGAATGGTCTAACAGGGAATATTAAAACAAATAAATGTTATTTAAAATGTTTTAGCTTCTCCAACAAAAGTCAAAATGGCGAAATTCTATATCGCACTCTATCTATGCAGATCAGGAAATCGCCTATATTGTAAATTAAAAAAAAACCTCGAGTACAATTAGAATTAACACATTCATTCATACCATTGCCAACTGCTTCATAAAGCCAAATTTAATTTACTGAATACGAAAAACAAAATTAACAACACAAACCAATTATTTACCAACAAAAATGACCAAAATATCATCCAACAAACTTTCTTCACGACACCGAAACTAAGTGCACTTACACACCATTAAAAAACAACGATCTTTCATACGTACAAAATTAATAAAGTTCACATTAATTAATGTAATATTTAAAAAGTCATCTTAATAGATTGTTTTAATTTCATTTCCTTGGTTGCAGTCCTCATTCAGGCTTCAGCAGAGCGTAGCAGAGCAACCAGAATCTATTTTAAAATATAATACGCTTTTATTTTTGGTGAATTCCGCGAGTGGGTCTAGGGAGAAAGCTAATTTCAATTTCATTTAGTTCTGGCGCGATTCCATGCACCGGCCACAGAGTTGCTGCAAGGTGTGTAGAACTGCCGCTTTGACTATGCAGGTACCGATATTGAGAACGTTAAGCTTAAGATTTTAGAACGAATGGAGTGTCATGACACTAAGTTCTCTTAGAGAAGAAGCAATTTTGAATTTTAATGTTTGGTGACACTTCACTTAAGGTTCAACTGCAGTAACTAATTTGATATAAAAATATATATGAAAATTATTTGTTTTTTAAGTACAGCTAACAAATATAGTAAAAATGTTATTAAAAGTTTGAAAAGAAAATTAAGCCATTAATATCAATAGTTTCATTAAAAATAAACAAGATATTTGATCAGGCAAGTCTACAATCACGCAATCTTTGACTAGTGAGTAGCATCTCCTCTTGGGAGCGTTTGGGTTCTGTAGGCAGGCAGATTACACCCTGTCTGAGCTGCACGCAATTCCATTCGAAGGGATTCCGCATTTTTATCGCCCGATGCCTTCACTGGAAAATTGGCTTTAAATCGACCAAAGGATTTGTGTCACTATCGTTTCATTAGTCGTCTGTTTCGTCTCCTTTGGCTGCTATATTCAATTTTCGTGGGTTTTTATGGATTTTATTGGGTTTTTGATTAATCATTATTTTAATTTCTTTAGTTTCAAGTATTTGTTTAAATATTTTTTATAATGTATGGACTACCATCACTTTATATAATTCCAATATCCAGAAGTTACCTAGAATAGATCGTTTATAATGCTTTTATTTATAAATCACGCCACGCGTATCGCGTTCTATTTTTATTTTACTTAGTGTGTATACTTGTACGAATATATAATAGTTGTTAACAGAGTATATTAGACAGTATATAACAACAAGGCAAAGCGCGGCGTTGAGTTCCGCCACTCAGCACGCAATGCCTTAATCCGGCGCAATGTGGGGAACGGAATTGTTGAGAACCGAGTGTCTTAACACTAGATTCTCAGGTTCCCTCTGCCTACCCTGCTATATGCGGGATACAGCGTGAAGTTAAAGAAAAAGAAAATAAGAAAAGTATATTAGAAAATATATAAAAAAATCGAACAAAAACCGTCCGAGCGTTCTGAGCTCTATGCCTTACGTCGAATGTGTGTTTAAATTTTTATACGTTTCTTAATAGCTGTCTTATTTAACACGTTTACTGTCACGGTAATTTTCAGAAATCTGGCCTAAAATTACAATTTTATTAAATAATATTATATTATTAAAAACTCTAATTCTAATGTATAGTTATAGTATTTGTTCGTTTTTCAATAAATTTTCTGTTCGTGCAAGCCATCATCTATTTTTTGTTCTTTTCCCAGATGCCGTCTATCGATATTAGCACTGATATATTTTGAGTTATAATCGTAGCTGCACAACAATGGCAAGTAAACATAGGATGAGATACCTCTTAGTTAGCGTCTATCTTGTATCTTGTATCTTGTAGTTGGCAGTCCACAGCGTCCTAGAAAAGAACACAATCTACGAGTTATCTTGTAGTTGGCAGTCCACCTGTTAAGGTGTGTGATTAGCAGTTTAAAAATATTAAGCATTTGCAGGATACTTGAAGAAATGGGCTATAAGTAGATATGTCACTCGTATTATCTTGCGAGCAATGTTTTCCAGACATTTTCCTTACCTCGTTTTTCTTCGTTTGATGAAATTATATAATTTATTATATATAAAACTATTCCGTTACTCACTGATTAAACTAAAGACAACGCACAGCAAAATGTATTGGAGTAAAAAGCTGAAATTTGGCATAATCCTTGAAGAGTGTATAAATTCCTAGCACTAACAAAGTAGTTCACTACGCTCCCACGGGAAAGGGAAAAATGCGATTTTAAATGAATTGTAGAAAAAGTACAGTAGAAGTTAAGAACACATTGTTGTTACAATAATAATGTTTACATTGAGTAAGACACTATACGCGATGGTTTTAGATTCAATACTCACATAAAATTTTGAAACATAAGATTTGTGTTATTATATTAGTGTCTGTTAAAATAAGGTGCGGAGTTAAACTTCGCCACTTAATATGTGAGGCACGTTTGTGCCTACCGTGGCGCAGAGACACAATCGTGTGACTGTAAACGCGACAGGTTGTGGGTTAGCTTCCCACTCCAGGAAATGGAATTTTTCATTTCCTGGGTTTGGTAACAAAGCAAGCGCGGCGTTGATTTCCGCAACTCAGCACGCAATGACCCACTTTGGCGGAAAGTGGGGAACGGAGTGTTTTAACACTAGGTTCTCTGGTTCTCTCTGCCTACCCCGCTATATGCGGGATTTGCGTCACATTTTTTTTAGATTCTCTAAAAAAAAATGTGACGCAAAATGATTGCAAAGACGGAGAGTGCTGAAATTACGTTCTCTCTAACTCTCCTGTAGAAAAAAGCCTGAAGTTGAAATTAAAATGTTATATGCATGTTTTTATAATATAACTCCACCAAATATCTAAAGCTACCATAAACTTTAACTCAATTTAAAACACATCTAAACAATATTCGCACCCACTTCATTTCCCGTTGGTACTTGATTAGTGACATCAAGTCATCGCCAAAGTTCCTATCTGTACAAGATGAAGCTTTATAATGAACTTTTAAAGCTCCGAAATAAGCTTTGCAAAGCAATAATTCCAATTTCTGAGGCAAATTGTGATTTGTGATAACTGACGGAACGCTCTAACTTATGTTTTTATTGTGTTTTTATTTTGAACAAAATGAGTTTGTTTTTGTTTCGTTTCGTTTCGGTTTGTGGTAGATTCTATTTCAGATAATGGCTTCTTGAAGCTGAGATTTATATAATCATATAAAAAATGTTACTTTTGCTTTTCTTTAAGTTTATGTGTTCTTGGAAAATAAGATTTAACTAAGCGGACTGGACTAAACTAGATTGTTTAGATTACATTTATTTTGGATATCTTCTAAAAGTGCGCCTATTTACATTTTAAAGTTTGGCAACGCGTTACGCGTGGTCGTGGATGGCAGTATTATTTACTACGAGGAGATCCACTTGTCCTTTTCACTATAATAACAATACAATAAATAAATAATGTTTCTAAGTTTGTATGTAAAAGGTGTAGAGGGAGACTTCTGTGTGTGTGTGTTCTGTGACTGTAAAAAGCAAGCAAGTACCTCCCGTCATGAGGAGGACATATTGTATGAAGAGGTTGATGACTGTGGACGAAGTGAAAAAACTAAATAAAGTTATTTGACTTTGACTTTGTCACTTTTAACTGCTATGCTAGAGACAAAAAAAGTTTGTATGTATGTGTTATTAAATTTTAAAATTAATTTACTAAAAACTTATAATAAGTCTTACCCACTTATTATCACTTTTGCTTTAGGACTCTTGTGTTTGCAGACACAAAACAAATTTTATGTAAATAGACAATTATGAGAATAATATGTTATTTACATACTCGAAACATGTTACCAATTTAAATATCACTAATTTATACATATAACTGCAAAGTAAAATTTTGCTTGAGTGTTTATCTTTTTTTTTTTTTTTTATTTTCATTGTAGTTGAAATCACATAAATATTATTGAAATTTAAATAATTTTATTAATATTATTTACTCTAACCTGATCATAAAGAGAGAATCTTAAAAAAAAATCAATGGGAATGCACTAGCACATAAATTTGTGTTATTGTATTTTGTGCATCTACTGCATCCACCGGGATAAGGAGAGAGAAACCAAATGTTAAGAAAACGTCTATTTAAGAAATACTGACTATGTCAAAGAATTCTCTATTCTTTAAAAGAAATCTAAGGTTGAAACCAAACCCGCAACCAACGATTGCTAACTACTTCACGATGATTTCAAATATTTATTCAAGAACTTCAGAAAACTTTCCAAGCACAGCTATCTACTATCGACTATCTAGTACAATGGGAATGCACTAGCAATTACATTAGTGTTATTGTATTTTGTGCTTCTACTGAATCCATCAGGATTAAAGGGGGTGTCTAGTGTTAAGACACTCCGTTTTCCACTCTCTCCCATTAAAATATATTACCTACTCTAGCTTGACTAAATATCTGGGAATCTTTTTTTTATCGCAAAAAAATCTAAGTATGGATCGAACCCACAACTGAGTGAACCCCACAAGTTCCTAACTATTTCACGATGATTTCAAATATTTATTCAAGTCCAATAGAACTTCAGAAAACTTCCCAAGCACAGTTATCTACTATCTAGTACAATGGGAATGCACTAGCAAATACATTAGTGTCGTGGTGGGCAGTATGCAAACGCAATCGACCCCGCGCCGCGTCCCGCCTCGCGCCGTCTCGAGTGATACTAATGCTGCATATTTGGTGAGAGATGTCCTATGCCCTATATCTATATGTTCATTTAAAGCTTGTTAACAGTTTATGCTATGCTATGTTTGGAGATGGTTGCGGGTTCGATGTCGAGTTGTATGTTTAAATCATTTTTAATTCCCCGCTCTGGTATTGTAAAACGTGATTTGGGTAGGAAGCAGAAAATGAAATATCTTGACATTATGTTCTTAATATATATGATGAGACGATATAATTGTGTTCGTCTTTATATTGTGGTCATAAAACAACAGATATTTATAAATGTAGCCTATTAGCCTATATTCTAATGTGTAGCCTACATATAACAGCATAATTTCATCTAGATTCAGTTGCTTTGGAATTAAACCGTAATATGGATATTACGGTTTAATACTCATACAACCTCACAAACTTTCACATTTACGATATTAGTAGGATATTTGTTTTGTAAATATGTAATAGTTCATCTGTATCTCGTTAGCTCTTAACTAAAATTAAATTAAAGTGGAATCACATCAAAAGTACTAGCTATGACATGAAAAAATAATCATTAAAATTAGTTCATTCAGTAAAAAGTTATGTTTTAACACATATAAAAAACACAGTTGAATTGAGAACCTCCTTCCTCGTTTTCTGAGGTTAGATTTCCAAAAACGAGGAAACAATTTTTCAACAAGACAACTTTTCCCGAGCAAAACCAAGATAGATCATAATATACATACAAATAAAAATATATCTAAATTATAATTAATTTATCATAATAATAAAATCTAAACAAAGTTACACATAGATAAATAATAAACTCCCATTCTATAAAGCTACATGTAGTGGAAAGCTAGCAGGCGGTATATTTGAGAAGCTCTGTTGAATCGAAAGCTCATCTTGAGCACTTTAATAGCTACAGTCATCTGGGATTGGAGTTATGAGCTAAGATTTATCTTGGAAAATATTTTAATTATTTTTACATTTCTGTATGGTAATTAAAAGTTTTTGTATGTTTTCGTATGTAGGTCTTCCGTTATATAATTATGTAAGGTATGCCATAATGAGCTCTTTGATTTTCGCGATTATTACTCATATTAAATGAAACTATTTTAACCGGAATTATTTTAATATTTAACACCTGTCGTGATGCAGAGGCACAAGCGTGCGACTGAAAACGCGACAGGTTGTGGGTTCGATTCCCACTCCAGGAAATGTAGAATTTAGTATTTTCATTTCTTGGGTTTGGTAACAAGGTAAAGCGCGGCGTTGAGTTCCGCCACTCAACACGCAATGCCTCAATTTGGCGGAAAGTGGGGAACGGAGTGTCTAAACACTAGGTTCCCTCTGCCTACCCTGCTATATGCGAGATACAGCGTGAAGCTTTGTATGTATACACGGTAAATAAAGCAAATCTTATGGTTAAAAAAATATTCAAATAACATAAAAAACATCATTAAAAGAACAGAAAAATGCATGTCTTGAAAAGTAAACATTTTCGACTTACCAACTTATTCACCGCCTAATACGTATATATCGTTAATAGAAGTATCTATTCATTAACTTACCGGTCCAATTGTAATAGCAGTGATTATAAGAAAAATGTTCCCTCAGCCATGTTTCTAATTAAGACTAATGTGCTTACAGTAATAGCTTGGGGAGTTCTCTTAGATAAAGAGGTATCGGCAAATTGGAAGGAGAGTTCACTATCTTTTATCATTATCTATAGGTTCGATGTGGCTATTATAGTTCTTCTATTGGATATTGTAATGGCTCAGTGGCCTAGTAATTACTTATTTTATTATTTTCCGAAGTATTTTTACATACGAAATCTATATATAAATACATAAAGCAAAAACTTTGTAACCTTTGTTTTTTATGAAATTTACGCGGACGGAGGAGCATGAAATTTGGCACACCCATAGTTTATATAGCGAAGTGCAGGTGCTAACATTTTTTTTTAAATAATGCATAAAAAGTATATTAAATTTGTAGGAGGTTAGGGTAAATAAAAGGGTTATTCGGTTTTATAAATTAATTATATTTCACCGAAAAGAAAGAGTACTCGAAGAGACTGCTTTTCGACTCGTAAGTTCTAACACGTAAAGAACACAGTATGAATGGCGGAAACTATTTTATAGTAAAAGTCAAAAGACATACTAATTATAAAAGATTAGTTTTTGTATAATAATCAATTGACAATCTATAAAACAACTTGACAATTTAACAAGTCAGTTGACTAACTATAAAATCAATTGATATTCCAACAAAATTAATAAAATAAATGTTACACACACTACCATGGTTTGACATCCATGTATATATAAAGTGACATGTACATACATTGCTAAAGACAACCCGTTATTAACGCGTCAGTGACACTATTATTCAGAAACATATAATAAAATCTTTGCTTTAACTTTTGCTTTGACTCTGGACTTTAGATTACCCACTACTTGAGACCATGGGCTACTCTAAAAGTTTTAATAATTTTTTTGGGTTTTCTGGATTTCCTAATATCTAGTTTCAAATACCAAGATATACATGAGTAATATTTATTTATTTACTAAGAACATTTACGTTCCCCACTTGCCGCCGAATGCTTCATCGCGTAACTCAATGCCGCGATTTGCCTTGTTACCAAACCCAGGAAATGAAAAATTCCATATCCTGGTGTGGGAATCGAACCCACAACCTGTCGCGTTTACAGTCACACGCTTGTGCCTCTGCGCCACGACAGGTGTTTTATATAATTCCAAACATTGATATACAAATGAAAACACAGAAACATAAAACGTTTGAAATCTTTACAGCACCGTCCATTGCTCCCTTGGGCCCAAAATATATATCGTATGGTATATCGTTACATTATCATATGAATTCAGAGGAATAATAAACGAATAATATGCAAATAGCACGTTATGGATGCGACCGTGAGGTTTATTGCTGTTTTAGGGTGGTAACAAATTTGAGGCTGGGTTGAGGTAAATTTTCTTGATTGTATTTAATTTTGAAGAGATTTGTTAAGCAAAAATGAATTTTGCTGAAATTTTGTGCATATTTCAGATATATTATGTATAAAACTCTTATAGTAATCAGACTCTGACTGATGAAAAATAATCGAAACTACTGTACTCCGTTACAGTTTCAGACTCTATATAGTAAAATTTTAATTATATGTTCGGGTGTTACCCTTATTCGAATCCACGACCTCTGTTTTTGTTAGGAAGCAAAGCTCATCAAGCAGTTAGAATTACCAACTAATCGACTAGTAAAACATTACCTCACGTATTATAAATTGTAAAGTTAATACAATCCCCTACACAAATTTTCTCTACTTTCCGCGCAATCTCTCTACAAATACCATCTATATTCATACATACGAATAAATGAGAAAAACAAAAACAATCCAACTGGAACTAAAACAGGAGCACAAGTAAATGAGAGCGAGGACTCGCTATCAGTCCGCGGTGATAAAATTAAAAAGTAATAAAAATGCAAACGAAGCTAGTTCCGAGCGGAAGCGGAGGGCGATTGCCGCGCCACACCACGCCACGCCAACCCGCGGTGGAATGGTGAAATCTTCATTTTTGATATGAAAATCCCTTTTTTCTTGTTAAATATCTTTGTAATGTAATCTTATTAATAAATAATTTAGTATTTTCATTTCTTGGGTTTGGTAACAAGGCAAAGCGCGGCGTTCAGTTCCGCCACTCAACACGCAATGCCTCAATTTGGCGGAAAGCGGGGAACGGAACTGTTGAAAGAGAATGGAGTGTCTTAACACTAGGTTCTCTGGTGCCCTCAGCCTACCCCGCTGTATGCGAGACACAGCATGATGTTAAAAAAAAAAGAAAAAGAAAAAAAAAAATATAAATAATGTAGGTAGATCAATAGTTGATGTTACTTGTGGCCTCGTTGTAAATATGTTTTTGGCTTCCAATAAACGTGAAACAGTACGCACGCATTTTATTACTCCTAATCTCGGTA
>JAKGSA010000385.1:0-141479 GCA_033558755.1 Philaethria dido
AAATATATTTTCTGATAACGGAGAGCAAATTGAAATATCGCATGATTCATAACTTATCAGCAAAATGGAAGGAAAAATTCTCTTAGGCGTTACAAAGAGAAAGCTTTGAACCATACAAAGATTTCAATTTTCGATATTTCCAAATGTAAATATGATATATAGATAAATATGTATTGTGTATGTTACATTTCCTACCAATATTATACATTTAATATGTAAAAAAAAAAATTTAGTAGTCGCATGTAAAGAAAAAATTCTTATTCTTATTCTTTACATACAGGAAAAACAGAAAAAATATCCTTTCTTTAGAAACCCTACTCACGTTCATTAATCTTTCATTCTACCTTGCCAGAAATTGCTACTCAGGAACTTGACAGATAAAAAGCTACTTTGACTTTAATTACAAAATACTTTCTCTTACGTCTTTAAGAAAACGTTGAAAGAAATCGAGGCCATTATGACACAATGGGGCTGTGTCTGCCTACAAACACGGTGGATATAGGTTTGATTATCACTCAAAATATAATTATTAATATAATAATTAAATTTTTTTTATAATAGCTTCATGTTGTATCCCGCATATAGCTGGTTAGGCAAAGGAAATCTAGTGTTAAGACACTCCGTTCCCCACTTACCGCCGAATTGTGGTATTGCGTGCTAAGTGGCAGAACTCAACGCCGCGCTTTGCCTTGTTATAAAAACTCAAGAAATGAAAATACTAAACTTTTACATTACCTGAAGTAGGAATCGAACCCACAACCTGTCATTTACAGTTGCACGGTTGTGCCTATGCGAGACAACAGGCGTTAATTAATTAAATTTAAATCATTTTTTATATTCCTGATCCGGTAAAGTAGCACAGTGTTTCAATCCGCCACTCAAAACGTAATGTCTAGAATTCGGTAAACTACAAACGGAGTGTCTTGACAATAGATTTTCTTTGTCCTGCTATGCACAATAGCGTAAAATTATACTTGAAAGTATATATAATATATTGACTTTAATAGATAAAGTCAATTCTTAACTATATTGAATGTTCACTAACTATTAAATTGGATTAGTGCCTTTTATATTTCCAATAACTTTACACTGAAAATTAAACCTGGACTTTGAAATAAATCAAGACATGCTGGGTTCGAAGAATTTCTTAGAAATATAGTGAACAAAAATATCCAAAGGTTGTCGTTGTATAGTGGGACAGTCACTGAGTATAAACGCGATTGAGGGTTCGATTCTCACTTGGAGGTATTATATATATTTATATGTTCCTTTTTTTCTAATTTGGTAATACAAAACGTGGCATTAAGTTCCTCCTACCAATACACAATGTCTTAAATTCGGGACGAGAAAGGAGAACGTGTACACACTAGGATCTTTTCTTATCCTAGTCTATCCTATTCTGACGATATCAGCGAAAAGCTGCTGAAAAAATAATAAATAAAAATATTTTTTCTAGTGATAATTTAACAAAAGGATTTTTTTTTTCTAAAATTCATACAAAAATTAAAAATTATATTCTTTTTTTAGCTTCACGCTGTATCCCGCATATAGCAGGGTAGGCAGAGGGAATCTGAGAACCTGGTGTTAAGACACTACGTTTTCCGCCCACTTTCCGCCGTATTGATGCATTGCGTGCTGAGTGGCGAAACTCAAAGCCGGATTGATTTTTATAAATTTAATTCTAGTTGCACAATTTATAAAAATCAATCCTTGGATAATGTGTTTTTTACAAGAGTCTTTAGGACTCAGATTGTCTACATTATCCCGCCCGCTTATGCTAAGACTAATCAATTACTACGTACTTCATGCTACGTTTCGCTATAATATAATTTAATTTCGTTAAGACAGTTATACCACTGTGGCGTAGTTTCTGGAAATTTATATGTAAAAAATAGTTCATGAGACCTGTCGTGGCGCAAAAGCACAAGCGTACGATTGTAAACGCGACAGATTGTGGGATCGAGTCCCACTCCAGGAAATGAAAATAGTAAATAATATTTAGTATTTTCATTTCCTCGCTCTGATAACAAGGCAAAGCGCGACGTTGAGTCCCGCCACTCAGCACGCAATGCCTCAATTCGGTGTAAAGTGGGGAACGGAAATGTTAAAAAGAGGACGGAGTGTCATAACACTCCTAGTGTTTTCTCTCTATCTCTGATTCCCTCTGCCTACCCTGCTATGTGCGGGATACAGCGTGAAACTATAAAAAAATGTTCTAAAGGACTACCGTGCACTTGAAAATATATATAGAGGTATAGAATAATAACTTCTAGTTTCCTATAATGTACTATATAAAACACGGAAAAGTTCTAATCCTATAATTCAAAGCAAACATAATATGCGAATCTAAATTATTTTTATATTGCATTAAAGCGCCTATATTCAGTGGGCACTTAGCCTAGGTCATTCCGGTTCCCCAATTCGCTTAAGATTCGAGGACATTCATCTGTCGGATGATTTCACTTTCAAATAACATTGAGTGAAATCGCAAATAGATTATTATTATAGGAATATATAGAAAAAACTATTGATTTGAATATGGCCTAAAACTCAATAAAATTTAAATCTTTTCAGTTTTAATAAACAAATGTACAATGTATTTTTTAAGTTTCGTATAAATTACTTTCATTACTTCAGCGTAAATAGAAAAAACATATATTTTTTTTTGTTGACAATACAAATTTTTTTTGGTGGTAGGAGGTTCGTCCTCCGTCTGGCTCGCGACCACTATCATGTCAAAGACGAACCGCCAAATATCTTATGATTTGTTCCGGTTCGATGGCATGTAAGCCAGGTTTTCCCTTTTCCCCCCATCCTTTCCCCAAAATGTGGTGGTTCCGATAGCGGACTACTACATTATCCTCCCTTTCCATCTGTATCCTCTAGGTTGGCAACGCATCTAGTACATCTCTTGTGTTGTAGATGTTCATGGGCGAAGGTAACCACTTACCATCAGGCGGTCCTTCTGCTCGTTTGCCATCCGGTATCCATAAAAAAAAAAAAAAAAAAAAGTATTTATTCACACTTTGCTACGACAATTGATTTTGTCGATACAATGAATATTTTGTGTGTTATTCTATAACTCTCTCGGTCTTCACTTTCTTTTTATAAATACAGAAACATTGCAAGATTAATATAGGGGAGATTGGGGAGTTGAAGAAGAACAGGTAGAAAAACTAAAAATATTGCAAGGCTACTTGACCACCTATTTTGTACCATCTTTTTATTTTCTACAAATAAGTATCGACAGTATTTATGAAATATCTAAAAATTGCTGTTTCAGAACCATGGTAATATAGTGATGTACATTGAGATATGTGCTTAAACAAAGTGTGTCAAGTTTTCCCGTATGAGATTTTATTAAACAAAAACATCTGTATATATTCACTGTTCAGAATAATAATTAATATTTTAACAAAAGAAGAAAATCGATTTCAAATTAAATGCACTAAAAGTAATTATTTTAAACCGGACTGCATCAAATCGTAAATCGAAGTACTACCTATATATAAAAAAAAAATAATCAATATTGATTTACCCAGTAAAAAGTTGTCCGGTAACATAAATAAAAAAATACAGTCGAATTGTGAACTTACTCCGAAGATGACTATAAAAATGTATTTTATTCTCTATATGTTATGACATACTCGTATAAACATTTTACAAATATGTTCCACGATAATTGAACAACTGTATTTACATAGAACGTCCACAATTATGAAGTGTATTTAAAACGTTGGCACACTCGCATACGACTGTTCTAAATTCCACCATGCAAATGCGTTTCTGCATAACTCATGTTTTAATTGCATGCTCACCTAATACACTTGCATATTTTACATTGTTAAACTTCCTTATGTGTTGTGGGTACATAAATCGTATTATCGAAACTCTATTCACAACTACTTTGTAAGCCATATACTCATATATAAAGGGTTTTTCAATAAGGGCGGGTAGATGTTGAAATGGAATGAAACAAGCTGTGTGTGAGGTATTGACAAAATTATTTTTTAGTTAAAGAAATTCGCAAAAAATAATAACACGCTCTTTAACCATTTCACCTTTCTTTTCTTTCTTGAAAGTTTCAGCAGACTCTTTAGGGTTACATTAACCTTATAATTTATATCAATAGGTAAATCATATTTTCAAAAATTCTCAATTCTTCATAAAAACGAAACACATTTGAAATGTTTTGAATCACAGACTAAATGTATTGATAGTATTGAACAATAAAAACGTATCGTACTTTGTTTTACAATAACAATATTTTTAGTACCATCAGATATTAGCTTAGATGATATGTAATATTTCAGAATAAAATTGCAAAATAATTCGACATCAGGTGTTCTCCGTGAACGCGAGTCGTGCTTTATTTAGGTCTGTTTTACTATGAAATTTGAAAAGAAAAGTACCGATTCATTCCTATATATTTTATTCGCTATTGAACTAGATTTTTAAGATTAAAATTTTTCTTTTATTAACAAACAGCACATATCACACCGTGGCATACTATTGCACAGTAGTTTTCTAAGAAAGTTTGTTTTCATTATTTGCTATATTTGGTTTTTACTTGAATTTAAAAATAGAAATATCATAATGCGTCAATTCTATTAATAGAATGAATATATGAGCACTGCTGACATGATTTATACAACAAAAATAATTTTTCTAAAAGGTTACCTAAATAATACGTCAAAACCGAAATTGTTGTAACGAAGCTTCATGACTCTATGTCTGTACTATTACTAATAACATTATTAAATTTCACTTATTTTAGAATGATGTTAATAAAAGTACTTAAATAAGGTACCTATTTCATTTGTATCAAAATTATTAAAAGCTAGCTGGTAATACTGTTAGCATTGAAAATGTGAATGGAATGGTATTTTAACCCCCGCGCCACCCCGACCTTGGTGTGTACACAACACCCCTATTCACCACACAATTAGGATTCCTCACTAAATGGAACGTGTAGGTTTAACTCTTTAAATAGCATTCTGTAAATGATAATTAGCTACATTGTTTTAAATTTAATAGGGACATTGTAATATTAAATTTGCAATTTGTTTTATTTTTACTTGATCTACTATGACATGTAGAAAGTGATCAGATGATAGATATTTTGATTTTTATTTCTGTTTTTCTTACTTTTACGCATTTTTCGTGAGACATGCAAAGAGAATTTAATCAAGTCAGTCTCCAGGCGATGTTTTTTATTGATAAAGGATGGCAAACGAGCAGAAGGACCTGATGTTAAGTTTTCCTTCGCCCATGGACATTTACAACACCATAGAAGTTGTAAATGCGTTGCCGACCTAGTGTTCAGATGGGAGGGGGAGGAAATAATGTAGTGGCCGCGGCAGTTCGCCATCGGAACCACCACATTCTGGGGAAAGGATGGGTGGGAATAGGGAAAAATTGGCTTACATGCCATCGAACCGGAACACATCCTTAGATATTTGGCGGATCGTCTTTGACATGATAGTGGTCGCGAGCCAGACGGAGGACGAACCTCCTAATGTTACGTATAAGTACCGCGATAGCGAAAACTGACATCTTGCTTTATTTGACTAGATTGAGTAAAATATGTTCATAAAAGTAAAAGAAAATCGCGTGACAGTATAAACCCACAACCTTAAACAAGTTAATGTATTTTAACTATTGTCGTGATACATTAACAAATTAAGACCAACCAATTTAAAATTTTATTTGTTTTATAACGTATAAGGGACATGAATACCTAATTTTAATTCTAAAAATATTTATATAAATATAGGTAAATAAATACGTATGTAATTTATAATTTACTTGTTTAATACTATATAAGTCGAATAACATCTGTTACAACTTCTCTCCATACAGATAAATTGTAGATTGCACTGGGAATAGCGAGTCTCTCTCGATTGAAAGAAATACTATGATATTGCGCTGGAAACTTTTTATTCGACAAATTGGGTAAAATTGTCTATTAAGCTTTAGTAGCAATTTTATTATTTGTTCATTCGACAGAAATAACTTTCTAATACTATTCTTTCTATTATATGTCCATTTCGTAGAAAAGCCTCGTAACCATCTCTACGAAAATTATACAGACGGACGAAACATAGCATAGTTAAAATTTATAGTTATGGAGTGCAAAAAGCTAATATTTTTTTTCATAACGTTCTAATTACTTTATATGAATGACACTGACAAGTGTGTGACAAACACTTTTCTATAAAGGATACAAAAGGGTATACAGGTTGCTTCCGCAACGCATATTTTATGCGTCTACGAGTCTACCAATATTTTAAATAATTCAACATACATTTTCATTCCATCGGTTAATACATCCGTAACTTGAGAGTAAAAAATCACTCCGTAAAATTTTTGTCGGTCTGTCTAGCAGTGGCGAGAGATGAAAATTTTAGTTAGGGAAGCCGGTAAATTTAAAGAAGCCGATTTATATTTAGGAAAGCCGGTAATTTTTAAGGTATAGGATATAAAGGTATTTAGTTTTTTTAGGTCTTTAAGATGTTAGAGTAATATGAGGTTTAAGAACATTTATTTCTTATAAGAATAATACAATTCACTTACATAAGAATAATTAAAATTTAAACATAAAACATAAAAAGGACAGTTACGTACAATCAAGTAAAAAAAAATAAAAAATAAAAGAGGTAGTTTTATAAAGTTTGTAAGCAAATGAACATAAGAATGTTTTTAAAGATTCCTTAGTCTAAGTGAAACTGGAGATGGCATCAGTGTAATTTGTAAAAACAATATAAATATATACTTTTATTTATATACTATTTTTTTTTTATACTGTTGGTATGGATTATCATATTTTATTTTTAATACATTTATTGTTTATGTCTTTGTTATAAATATGATAGAGCCTTCAAAACATAAGCAAGTTGGTGGGAACCGAGTTGTATGGACGCCTCGCCACTGCTGTCTAGTGTCTATCCATCCGTCTGTTTTTCTCTTAAATTGTCCACAAACCACCAAATTACTGAAGAAACAAGAAGAAACTAAAACGTAAAATCAATTTTCATAGGAGAATTGAAAAGAGGCACATGCAATTTGTTTATATAATACTCTTAAGTAAAACTAATTTTATTTGCAATCTCACTAAGCAGCGCAGTTATTAGAAAAATAATACATAAAAATAGAACAGTATTATTAACTTTTTGACGATTTTTAATAGACATTGATGTTTAAAATAAGAGCACTTCGCTTCATTTTTTATGATATTCTAGATGTAGTAGTATGTTAATGTACGCAAACATAACAGCGCAACTTTGGTACACTTCCTGCCGTCCAATTTGAAAACGTGTCCACATACAATCACAATATAATGTTTTCCTAGGAATAAATGGACGACTAGGTCCGAGGATAACGAGAAAATACTTTTAGTTGTTTTTTTTTTAGATATTTCAAATTTTACAGTCTTTGCTTCTATTCTGTCTTTATGTTATAAAGTTAGTAACTATCTTTTATCTATGCCAGTCGCATTTAATCGTATCTATCATATATACAAGCTAGTTATATAAGTGTAAGCAGAATCATCAGAACATTACATTGGCTCCATCGTGGCGCAGTGCGACAACCTGTAACTGTTAACGTAGAACGCGAAGGTCGTGGGTTCCCCCACTCGAGGAAAAAAATATTTTCATTTCTCCCTTGAATTTCCCCTTTCAGCACACAATATCTTAAATTCCTGCAGAAAATTAAGAATAGATTATTTTAACACTAAGTTCCCACTATCACGCTGCAATGTAGCACATAATAAAAAGCTGAAAAATCATAATACAAGCTTTTATTATTTAAAAAAAACATACTCATATATAAGACTTACATCTAAACAATCTTCCATTCTCTTTTCTTAAAGTAAGCACTGAAATTAAGCGAGCCTCCTTTGCTTGGAAGACAAAGATTTTAATTTAACGCATCATTCAAGAAGGATTAATTACTTTCACGAAACAAATGTTTGTGATAAATTAACTGGGCTGATTGTTTTATAGTTCGAAACGTAAATCAATTTTTACATTTTTTATGATACGATATACGAGTATATTGTCACATAGATGAGTATGAAAAAATATATGTATATATATATATTTTAAATTCACGCTGTACCCCGCACATAGCAGGGTAGGCAGAGGGAACCAGAGAACCTAGTGTTATGACACTCCATTCTATTTCAACAAATCCGTTCCCCACTTTCCGTCAGATTGAGGCATTGCGTGTTGAATGGGGGAACTCAACGCCGCTATGAAATATGTAATAATTAAAAGTTCATTTTATGAAAAAAAGTACACAAAACCAATATTTTTAAAAATAATGCGTTCAGAAGTACGTTAAATTAATACCAACATATAAAATCAGATATTTTGCAAGTAAGTCAACTTTATTTGAAAAAAAAATTTTAATATTTTAATAAACTTGGGCTTAAATGAATTATTCCAAAATTAAGTAAACTTTTGTGGTAAAATATTTTCAGAAACAACTTCTAATAATTTCTATTCTTCTGTAAGAAAAGTTTAATAATGGATAGAAATTAAATCAACAAAGTCAATTTTACTTTTGTTATACGAATTCAATTCAATTTTCTCGTAAATAGAACTGTGGTAACTTTCTTAACTTTTATTGAGATTGCCTTTATAATCAAGAAAAGGTATGAAAAAGTATCGAAATAAACGAGACCACCCTACTCACTACAAAGACGCAAACTTTTATTCACTTCTCTCTTACAAAACGTAATATATATTTTTATTTTCTATTTTCTTTATATATTTTCTATTTTCTTACAGCTAAGAATTCAACATTTACACTATTTTCAACCACACATGTATGCAATGCAATAAGCTTGTTTATCCTACGACAAAGTATTTTTTTCCATCTTCACGCGAGTTCTCTTATGCGAGTTACAACTCGCATATAGCTGGGTACCAATTGAGGGCTGAGTGGTGGAACTCAACGCCGCTCTTCACCTTATTACCAAAGCGAGGAAATGAAAATACTAAATATTAATTATAATAATTATATAACCCCTTAATGCATACCTCCGTGACATATACGGACAACGTTACCGGCAGAATTGTGCAGCTCCGTGAACGTCATGGTCATTGTAATTTTATGTCTCAAAATATTATAGCTCCGTATGGGTTACGATGAATATAGAAATATACTTTTCCAAATATTTTAAGTCCGTATCTGTCACGTTAGATGGTAGATTATTGCCATTCTCGGAATTTGCGTTTGCTTTACCTAAATTGATTAAAAAACGTGCTTTAAGGGGTTAATATTATCATTCCTTGGAGTGGGAATCGTACCTACAAGCAGCCCTGTTTACAGGCACCCGCTTGTGTCATAGCGCTACGATTGACCTCGAGTAAATAATTAAAACAAGAAATATACACATTTCTTGTAATTCGGCTTCAATACGTTTATTCTGTAATATATTGCAAATAAGCAGTAAAATTCAGATTATGTTTCTGATATCACATGCTCGTTTGACATTTACGCGTACTTTGTCAAATGAAACGTGACGAGAATTATGTGAATTTTGCGAAAAGCTACTTTTTAAATATTTGTTGACACATAGATCTATAAATTAGTATAATACTAATTAATATAATAATTTTATTGCAGTCATGGAAAATTGGAGTCAAAACTAGGCCGTTTATTTTTTTACTAATATAAGTGACAGGAAATACGAAAATACAAGAACTTATAATTTAACCGATAAGGTTGTTGTCATATATGTTTTTAGGCAAAGCCTTATAGATATCTTAGTTTAAAATTTTGACGCAGTGCGGGGCAGGCGCTAATCCGCTTGACTAAACGAAATCGCAATACAATGCATGGCACGTACAAGCTCTCTCCTACTGGCTGCAAGGAGACAATATAAGGTTTTGGGAGAATATACGTAGCTTTCTAGTACTATTGCGCTATTATAACTGAATGAAATGAGGTAGAATTTAACTTTTAAGACACCTGAGTTGATTTAAATTTAGAGTTATAGAAAGTCCTACGATACTTATCGGTTTTGTATAATATAATACTGCTAAACATAAAAAATGGGTTGGTATTATTTCTACATAATTTCTTTACCTTTTCGTGAAGTAGTGGTTGGATATTGAACCAAGAACCGTCGGAATCATTACAACTAAGTCACGGTGGCTCTACCAGCGGGGCAAATTTTTAAAAATTAAAAAAATAGTTTATGATCACACTAACCCGCTATTTTTAGTAAATTTCAATTTCATCCCGTTAAAAATTTAAAAACTTTTAGATTTAAAAAAGAACTGAAATATTGATGAGGCTGTCTGCCACTACTGCGAAGTTTGTTAATTTAACTAAAAACCACTTACAAAATACTGTTGACATTTCATCACTCAATAAATAATGGAAAAGCAACGTCTGTATGAATTTGCAGTCATAATTAACTGAATATATTTTCAATTTATGTAATTGTTTTTAATTCTATATAACGTATTATGTAAAGTTCATAGAGACGGTCAATAATGCAACCAACATTTTAACATATATATATATATATATATATATATATATATATATATATATCCTCATATATATCATATATCATAGCCTCTAGTAATAATTACAAAATACTAATATGAGTCTATATTTATGAGCATTTCAACGATTTTTTTGTTAATAATTGTAGCCCGTTCTTTTTCTTTTTTCTATTTTTTCTTTTTATATCTTCTATATCTCAGAATATCACTCGAGCTACATTCAAATAACCTCTCAGTTGCTTAGATAAATATTTGCTTACATACCATTATTCAAATAGAATAAGTCCATAGATAAATAACGCATATAAAATTAAATAGTAACAATTTTTAGAAGTCACACATTATTAATGTAGTTATTTATTAACGCCTGTCATGGCGCAGAGGCACAAGCGTGCGGCTGTAAACGCGACAGGGGGTTCAATTCCCACTCCAGTAAATGGAATTTTTCATTTCCTGGGTTTGGTAGGCGGCGTTGAGTTCTGCCACTCAGCACGCAATGCCTCAATTCGGCGGAAAGTGGGGAACGGAGTGTCTTAGCACTAGGTTCCCTCTACGTACCCTGCTATATGCGGGATATGTATGATACATACATACATAGCTTCACATTGTATATATATTTATTAAGCTTCACGCTTTGTTCCTGCAAAGTAGACAGAACCCAGTGTTTTTGAACCCAAGACATTCGGTTCTCTACTTTCCGCCCAAATTCGAGACATTGCTTGTTGAATAGCGAAACCCAACGCCGCGTATTATTTTGCCAGAGCGGAGAAAAGAAAATAATTTTAATATAATAATTCCGCCAAGTAGCAATCGAATCCACAACTACTCGCTTTTGCAGTCAAATACAATCTCAATTTTTTTGTCTCATTCTTGTTGTTTTTTTTATATTTAAGTAAATATTTCTATGGTCGAATGTATTTTTTTTGTATTCTTCTGCAAATGGCCTGTGAACTATCGATTTAATCGATTTAAAAAGAACCATCAATAATAAATTATAATAAAATATGCACAATTTACTTATTTACGTTATTCCCATTCGTCTCACAATACTTTATTTACATTCGTTTAATTAAATAAAGAATATTCTGAAAGGCTTTCAACATCATTCTATGTCTCACGTGTGTCTTATTTATTAAATGAATGACCTCAATTGTGTGAGCATTGTAAAATTTAAAAGGTATTTCAAAGGGAAATACATACAAATATTTTCCCGACGCATTCATTAGCTGAAAACCCAATTAACAAATATAGATAAATATTCTTAATCAGCATCACGTATTTTTCCGCATAACATTAAAATAAGAGATAACCTAACATTTGGACACTGCGTGTTATACTTATAGCGGATATGAGCGCCGCGCTTAACTTAACTTAGCTCCACGCTCTGTCCCCTGGCAGTGTAATCAAGAGAGAGAAATTAAAATAAATCAAATAAAATCTTTCCCACACGTGGGAACCGAACCCAGAAGTAATTGCGTTTACAGTCTGAAGCTGTCGCGCTGTGCTACGATACCCTTTAATTTAATGCTTAAATCATAATAACATTAATAACAGCAGTGGAATAGGAATAGCGCGGAATTTTGCCTTCTAATTTTAATAATAGATCAATTTGTAAGCACCAACTGAGTATTATGAGTATTCCTCGGTGCGCTGAATTCAATTAATGACCTTATTTTTGTTCTCAAGAAAAGTGATTTATAGAAAGTACTTTAAGCCTCAGCTGGTTTTAATGTAAAATCTATGATTATAATTCCATTAAAATTTGATTATTAGATTGATTTCTACACATTATATAGATATTAAAGGATTTAAAATGAATCCTTTCTATAAAAGATTTAATATAAAATTTATTGAATCGGTTAATATATCGATAACAGAAGCGAAAAAACTATTCGTTAGATTTTATTTGTCTGTGAGTTTGCATGTTAATTTGTACGTACAAACTATAGAAGAATACGAGGAGAATATGACGTCATATTCTCCATCTTTCTTTTCGGCTTATTATCTTTCTAATCTTAATTTCTGATATGTCCCGGCACTCAAATGTAGCTAACTAACCCAATGAAACCTGAAAGTGATCTTCCTCTATCGTTGGGGGAGGCTTGGCTAGAGCCATAGGGACTGCCCCATTTTTCCTGAACTCTGGCAGACGTAATCTGCTAAGCATGTTGTGAAGTCCAGCGACCACTGACTCGCAAATTGTGTTGCCTGGACTGCCATCACCCTATATTACAAATAATTTTGTGGTCAATGCCTTTAAGGTTTATTTTAATTTTAATCGCCGATAAAAAGTAGAAATCTCTGACAAACGTTATACAGTTAAATCCGAAAGTCTACGATCATGCCAATTCAACCTCAATTGTCGATTGAGCTGAGTCCATAACCAATGACGTTTACAAACGAAAGCTAACTCACTGCGCTATGACGGTTTTTTAATTATAATATATAAACACGAATTAGTTCTGAAACATCCAATACAATTTCTTGTTATCCATAACAAACATATAAGTTTCGCCCTATAAAATATGGAAGAAGTAGATAAACTTTCCATATTTTTGCTTCCGTATCAATTTATACGGTACATTTATGAGAAGCAATCGGAACCCAAGGGAAATTCAATACACATTCTAAATTATGTAAAATATAAAAACGAAAAGGGACATGTTTTTATAACAATAATATTTATTTTTATTTATAAAACCATTTTTTTCGACTGCCATTATGTTAGGTTAATCTACAATTTATTGTTAGCTTGTACAGATAAAAACTTTGACTATAGATATTTTGAAATCATTTTATATTAAGAGACGAAACGAAGATATAATAAAATATATTTGTAGAATTTTCTTTTTTTTTAAATAATTTTCTCATTTGTTGTAAGTACGTAACAGAGTTTACGCTACGAAATATTTATTTTTATAATGATTTCCATTTGTATTATGATTTATTCATAATAACAATGAAAAGTCAAATTTCAGCAAAATGATCTTATGAATAAAACATGAATGAAACGTATTTTGATCGAATGAGAATTTAGACTGAACACATCAATATAAGCTTGAAAATTCTGCAAGTTTTATGTAGCTTCTTGTTCAATATGTCTTGCAATATTTATGATCTCCATTTTAAGATATAGCCTTAAACCGTCATTCAACATCTCGTGAACAAGTAAAAGTAATTTAAGCTTCGAAACTTTTTATCTTTTGCGAATATCTCCAAACAGTAGTGACACAAACACCTGCCCTTGCTTTACTCCCGATTTTAACTGGGCCACGCTTTTACGTGCATGTTTACGTTAACGTCTTGTATGAAGTAGGCTCGTATTCTGATGCCCTAGCATTTCTAATGACTTTTCTTTGAAAAACCAGCCTCTGGGGAAGCCTGATCCACACTTAAAACATTTTAAGCTAAATATTATGAAACGGATCCTTTCATGCCTAAAATATACCTATGGCAACTTGAAGAACATTTTCTAACTGGTGCCTTCTAATATTTTTATTTACATTAGGTTTTTGTATATTTCCCAATTTTTTTTTACTCCATTATAGTAACAATCTATTATAACAACTTTTTAAAACTCTTGATATTTGATAACATAAATCACATCTGTAAGAAACCATAAGATTGATGGTGTTTCATGACAGTGTTGTCATTGATGCATCATCCATCAAAATCTTTGGTGCCTCACAAACAGCCTGTGGAAAGACTGTAGCCACGTAAAATATAAGAATAAAAAATGAGGGCTTTAACTACTTTATAGTTTTGTAGTTGTTTGCTTGAAAACTACAGTTATATTTTAAATGTTCTTTTGAAGAAGACTTATATGGACTGAAAATATTGAAAATTCTGTTAAGCATTTTTCTTTTATCCACGATCCCATGAAATAAATCATGGAATAATACCATTGTTATAACACAAAAGGAAAGCTAATTAGGTAGATATCAGATATCAGCCAAATGGCCCAAATTTAAGGTTAAATCTCAACGGATAGAATATCTTTGTCAAAGGAACCCGTATAAAAAGGTAATGAAGCAATTATTTATTCACACTCCTGAAAGACATTCGTTAATGTCCGTGATTAGTTGTCATTTATCAGTCTTATACGAACATTAAATATAAACGCAAAAACGGGTTTTTTTCTAAAAAATTGCTTAAGATTTAACGTACCATGCATTAATTATTACTCAAGAACAATATTTTGCATCACCATAGCAATGAATTTCAAAAGACTTAAAATTTCCTTTGAATGACTTTCCCAATTTTTTCGGGGTATTGTTTAAAAAAACAGCCCATCATCGTCTATTTCAACTCTCTCATAATTCAGTTCAGGATAGTATTTAAAGTATCAATCCCATTAATTTATTTTTATAAATATATTTTAGAATGATTATAATATCTGAAAATATAACGTTTCATTAAATTTGGTTTTATATGAAAAATTTATTCATCCACCACAGTATGTACAGCAAAAAATATACAATATTAAAATTAGTAGTAAGTAGTTGAATTATACAATTTAAGGTTAGACCTTTGCTAGAGAAAATGAGTATGATGAAAACTTGTTGTCACTTCTAGATTATAGAAGAAAAATAAAATATTAAATATAATAATTAATTAATATATATTGTTCTTGAGTAATAATTTTCCTGTGAGGGGCTGGAGTTAGAATACAATTCCCCTCCGCCGCTGGGTAGCGTCCCGCAAGAGGCGGGTATCCCAGTAGTTAGGTGGTAGGAGATTCATCCTCCGTCTGTCTCGAGACCACTATCATGTCAAAATCGAACCGCAAAATATCTAATGATATGTTCAGGTTCGATGGCATGTAACCCAGGATTTCCCCTTCCCGGTGGGAAGGTGGGTGCACCTTTTCCCCAAAATGTGGTGGTTCCGATAGCGGACTACTACATGTTCCCCCCTTTCATCTGTATCCTCTATGTCGGTAACGCATCTACAACATCTCTGGTGTTGTAAATGTCCATGGGCGAAGGTAACCACTTACCATCAGGTGGTACTTCTGCTCATTTACCATCCGTTATCCGTTATATTAAAAAAAAGAATGTAGGGCAATAACGACAACGAAATACTGATCAACAGTAAATCATCTGTTAACTCCAAATCTAGCTGTATAAAAGAAATTTATTGAGAATGCAACATTACTCCATTTGCTTTTAACAAATATTATATATTTTGATTGTTTTGAGGATACCGTGTTGAGTTGCGAGACCGTTTACTTGTAAACATGATGATTGCGGGTTCGACCTTCACTCACGTGAGGGGTTATATATAAACTATATTTCAATTTTCTTGCTCTGTTTAGACAAAGAGTGTTGTTAAGTTCCACTACTCAACACACGATGTCTCGAAATCAAATAGAACGCGGAAGTCGGATTATCGTGTCTTATCACTAATTTTTACATGCAGTCGGCGTTAAAATATAAAAAATAGATATACTCGTAGTCTAACAACGAAATTAACATAAAACAGGTGTAACTGTAAAAAATTACAAGATTTTATTACCACGCTAATCGCAAAAAAGCGTGTATCTGAGTAAAAAATGTATTTTGTATTGGTTCCCAAATATATATTTTATAATATTCATAGATATTCCCCGATCTGAAACATGACGATTAACGATTATGGGCAGAAAGTAACAAGTGCGCTAGGAAATTAAAGACAAAAGTAAAACTGTTATAACTATAATATAATACCACAAAGCCATATCATGTACATATTTATGTAAATACGAAATAAGGCTGCCAGTAATTTTCTTGCTGTCCCAGTTTTTCTATTTATTTGTATTATCCATATTTTAGACCAAACTGTCCAACGGCAAAATAAATATCAAAGTTCACGTTCCCAAAAGCCTTTGTCCGTAAAATTAGGCATATATGTTCAGAAAAAAACCTATAAAACTTTCATTGTTAAAATTTTTCTATGAAAAGATATGTATTTGCATAAGTTTTAAGTTGCTTCCTATATTGCGTCTTACAATATAATACAAAATGGAAAACTGTGGCATAGCCAAGTCTTTTGTAACTAGTACTGTACCTCATACCCGATCGGCCTAAATTTGCAATGCAAATATTATTTCGGCTTAAATACGATTACAATTAGTTGTAAGCTTATAATTAAAAAAAAAATTGTTTAATGCTTGTTGTTATTTTATTTAATGCTTCTTTTTAAAAAAAGTATTTTAACTTATAAATTCTTTCTATTTAAAAGTTTGGAATTAAAAGATAGCTATTTCAAAACGATCGAGAAACTAATTTTATTGTTAACAAAGCAATTTAAGTTCTTGACTTTGTTCTAAAATACCTCAGGCTTAGACAGCACTGAAAATATCCGTTACCGATCAGTGTTCTGTATTCTCGATGTTTCCAGGATAGATTTAAGTCGCTCAAACATTTTTCAATAAACTTTCTACCAAAGGAAAACCTTTGCAAAATGTTCAAACTTTAAAATGAAAACATTTCTCTTGGCAATATTATACATTATATTATTGCACATTGCATGTACAATAACATCGCGGCGCTGTTGGAAAATGCTTGATTCTACAAACAATACTTGTGGGTTCGATCTGATAGAGGAAATGTTAATATTCAAAAATATATTCAACGCACAGTGCTCAGGCAAAGTACAATTATTTTCCATCACCAAACACACAATATCTCTAAAATATAAGGAAACTGGAGGACCTTATCATTGAGTTGTCTCTGTTTACCTTGCCAAATAAGGAATTACATAAAAATAAAAAAATATTATCGCACGACGCATAAACAAAAACGACTTTAAATTGTTCTCTTAATATAAAATATCGCCCCCGAGGCACTGTACCTAGTTAACTAACAGTTTTCTACCAAATAAAAGAGAAGTCAAAGCGGATTTGTGCTTTCATTCGAGAAATTGAATTCTTAACCTTGTAAAAATGCAAAATGTGTTCGTGTTTTATTATTTCGTAAAGGAAATAAATGTATGTGTTTTCTTAAATACTCGGGAATATTTATGTTTGTTATTACTAAAGAAGTCACATATTTTTAATGACTTTGAGAGGAGTTATTGACTTGTATTGTAAAATAAAATCAAAGAATCTTCTTTTCAACTATATATTGTTACTTTAAATGATAATACGAAATTATATGATCTTGAGTTTATTGATATAAAACCTAATTCCTTAAAAAAAATGCAACCAAAGTATCGATTTAATGCTAGCTTAAGAATATTTTTTAAAAATAAATATTTTAGACATTTATTCTTGAGTAAAAAACAAGAACTTTGATATATTAATATATTTATAGCACAGCTGCAACAAAGTTTGGTGACAAGTGACAACGTCAGGGCGAACGACATTATGACAAAACTTTTGTTTATTACACAAATGTATATACAGACCACAGACTACTAACAGTTTTATTGTTTTTTTTTTTGTAAGTGTATGAATCTCAATTTATTAATATAAAATAAAATAAAAGATTACAATAAAAGATTAACAGTTTTTGTTAATAACCTAGAAATTGCCAAATGTAAAATAATATAGACATTAATAATATTCATTTCCAAATTCTCTTGTCATGTATTTTTATAAAAAATTAAAAAAAAATACGTCATATTTAAATAAGTCGGTAGGTAAAGTAAGATATAGTTATACTACTAAAATTTTATGTTAGTAGATCAGTTGTTCTGAAAATAGAGAAATGGATAAAACGTAAAAAAATTAATTCACTTATAATCTTTAAGCTTTAACATAGCGACAAGCCATCAAATTCTAGCTATGTCATTAGGACAAACCATTTATGTGCGTCAACAAAGTCGTAACAACTGACCTTTTCGGGTTTCCGGAGGGCACTTTTAGTCGTATTTGTAATCAATTGGTAAGCAACATAAAGATATGACAATATCTTATAGAAATAAGAAGTAAGTATGCAAATATATACTAGGATACATATAAAAACAACTACTTTAGCTTTTTACCTTATTTTTATCGCATATTTCTAAACGGCCTAGCTACTTTAGCCCTTAACAATTTCCTAAGAGTTCATTTAAACTAATATGATACTAATAATACATTATTAATACACCATACCCTTTTTTATATATGATATAAATAGAGGGTCATTTTTCAATAAATCGGTAAAAAAGACCTATTTTGACAAGTGATATGAAGACAATATATCTAGAATAATCGCTTATTCACCGCAGCATACTTACATTATATAGAAAAATCTATCAGAAAAGCGTTCTGAAGTATAAAACATCCTATTAAATGCAGAACCTCTTTAGTATTACCTACAATATGTAAGATGCCCAAGATAAATTCAAAGTAATTTACCTGTCATCCACACTGATTTTCAAGACTCGCGCGGCGCGGTATTATAAAATGGAAAATAATGGAAAACTCATAGGGGTTAAATTATTTAATCTATTATTGGCTAATATTTATAGCATAGGTGTTTTTTTGTAAAAAGAAAGTTTATTTGACAATTTTCATCATTTTAACTTTATAATATATTCGGTACTCTGTCACGATGCAGACGCCATCTTGAATATTTCTTCGAGTTTTCCTGGTTTGTGACACAAAATGTGGCATTTCAATCAATACATAGAGTATCAAATCGTGTGGAAAGTAGAGAACGGGGAGAAGAGTCACTAAAAACAGGACTTTAGTGATTTTGTTTTAGAAAGCAGTGAAATAGGCAGCTTGCAATATAATATATCAAATATATAATATTTCTATATAAGTCGTGTTACACGTGTTATCCATTTCTACACAACACATGTAACTTTCTTAATGAAGGTCTACATCGTTCGGACCTAGCCAGTAATAGGTAGTATAAAGACAACAGAAAGGGCCTAGTAGGGTTAAGTGGCTTTTGAACTACTTACAACTTAAAACAACTGTTTCGGCTAAGCTGTTCTACATGCCGCTGTTTTAGTCACTTTAGCCTAATGTCTCTTGTTGAGTTTTCTTATTTAATAATAAGCATTTATTAATAAATGTATTATATTATTCTAAAAGTTGTAATGTAAAAAAAATATTTTATATATAAAATTTAAATCAAAGTAACACTTGCTAAAAATACGAATTTGTATTCATAGAACATTGTTTCTAAGTGATCTTCAGTTTGTTTACAGTTTTAGGTAAAAAAGTTGCTTTTACGTGATAATTTTGTAGTATCAAAGAAAAAACAATAAAAAATATAGGTCGTCGTAACGTATTTTTGTAACATATTCTTAAATAAATGTTCTTTGCTTATAACAGAGATGATCGTGGCGCTTTATAACGTACCATTGTAAATTGTAACTCAACGTGGCCCACAAAATACTACGAACATTAACAAGACATTTTATTATAATTCGTATTCCCTTTTGTTTCTTTCTTAAAATGCTGCATGAATTAAAAAATAGGAGATTTTCAATACATATGTTTTATGTATGTACATATGTATGGTATGTATGCCTGAATATATCCTTGTGGTAATATTAAAGTCCGAGTTACGATATATTTAACGAATATACATATTTTTTATATATTAATTTAAATAACAAATTACTTATTATTATCGGACAATACAAATGTACAAAAAAAAGGAAAGGAAAGAAAACTCTAAAAAACCAAGTTATGTTAATTTCGAAAACAAAAGATATGGATTCATTTGCAAAATTACAAAGCGCCATTTTAATGGCTAAGTGCTCGATTCAACGTTTGTGGAAAGAGGGTGAATGAAATAATAATGAATGGTGTGAGGCGGTTATATTGAGACAAGGAGATTTTCGCTTTTTTCAACCTCTTGAATGTTGAAGTATTTTTTGTAATATTCTTTGGGCTATATCCGACGGTCGCGTAGACGAAAATATCATTAGAGACTGAAATGAGGTTTGCTAATTTTTCGTCTAAAGATAATTTTGTTTTGCTTGAGCATCTTTTTCTTTATTTTTTACAATTTTGTAAAACATTACATTCTTATAAAAAGCAACTTCACGCTTTATCCCGCATAACAGGGTAGCCAGAGTAAACGTAGTGTCAAAACGCTTCGTTCCCCGCTTCCGAGATATTGGCTATTTCTTCGTTTCGCAGTCGAATGTTTTTGTATACCTATTCAAAAATATTTGATCTATTAAGAATTATAGGACATGTATTTTTATATCACATAATGCGAAAAAGCGTAACAAAAAAAATACTGATGTTACATTTTCATTTATAAACCTACACGATGACACGTCAAGTGCAGCCGACATCGGTCAAGCATGTAAAAATTTGCATTATTCCAAAAGGTAATGCCGCTGCCGGCAAAAACTGACTAAAAACGGATGCTTCACAAAAAATAAAAAAACAAAATAATTCCATGCTTTGATATGTACTTGTAAAATGAAAATGGAAATTTAGAAATAAGAAATGTTACATATATTTAAACACAACTCTACGTAATACGAATGAAATTTCTAAATACAGGTGTGTCAAGAAATAATTCGAGGAAAAGGTAACAGTGAAAAATGAAAAGGTACTAGCAATGCGAACACGGAGGAGGGCAAATATATTCTATCCGTACAACTGTCGTTCCGTAATTCGAAATGTATTGGTGAAACATATAAGAATGTATTGACATTTGACATGTCTCATTCATGTCTTATACCAAGTATAATAGAAAAAACTTATAAACATTAAAATAGAAATCGCATATTAAATAGAAACAATTCTAAATTTTATCTTCTCAAAACGCCTGTCGTGGCGCAGAGGCACAAGCGTGCGACTGTAAACGCGACAGGTTGTGGGTTCGATTCCCACTCCAGGAAATGTAAAATTTAGTATTTTCATTTCTTGGGTTTGGTAACAAGGCAAAACGCTGCATTGAGTTCCGCCACTCAACACGCAATGCCTCACGGTGGAAAGTGGGGAACGGAAATGTTGAAAGAGAATGGAGTGTCTTAACACTAGGTTCTCTGGTTCCCTCTGCCTACCCTGCTATATGCGGGTTACAGCGTGAAGCTATGTATGTATGTATCTTCTCAAAACGAATATGTTAATATATATTAAAATTGTGTAATAATACCTGTCTTATATATTTTATAATAAATGTTATACTATTATACGATAACGATTGCACTTTTTAATTTAATTTAAAACATTACATAAAAAAGTTAAAAATAATAATGTTTCCATATCGTATCTAAATAAATGACTGTATCATAATAAACAATCTCTACTGTCTATTAAGACTTCAGTTTAACGGCGATAATTATATAGTATTACGTAACATAATACAAAATTGTTACAAGTAAGCGACTATCGGTTCTGACAGAATAACATAACACACGTGTCGGCGCTATCAAATTGCTCACAATTTTCCCGAGGCCTTTGTGTTTATCATCGTTGAGACGTTTAACAGAGGGACGATTCGTTCTGAGACTATTCGTGTATTAAATATAAATGTTCCATATCATATTTATTATAGACAGCGTGCGCTTGTCATACATATGTTGGAAACAAAAGAAATGAAGCACAAAATTTATAAATTCATATTCTATACTTATCATGTTAATAGAAATTTGAAATTTTCGGATTATTTGTATTAAGATATCTTATAAATAATATAATATAATAATATAATATAATAATATAATATATCTTATTATTAATAATAATGTGTAATAGTAGAAAAACCTTCCATAAAGTGCACAAATAAAACAATTTTTAAATGGAAAATACCAGAAAAATTAAAATTCAATCTCTTAGTAGAAATTACATTTAATGTTATCGTGATTTAACAGGACAGGCTCTTACTGTATACGCGAGAATTGCCGGTTCAATTCCCACTCACGACAATAATCACTGTCTCATATTATTTAATATTTGAATTGAAACAATCCCATCCCAATTTTGAAACTGATCGGAAAGCGGAGAACAGGTTACCTTATCACTTGATACTCTCCATCTACTCTGCTATACCATATACAAGAGTTCCTTAACAAAATAAGTGGCATTTTGACAGTGAACATAAAAACTACAAAAAATTCAAGCTAGTTTCATAAGTTCTACAATTACATGAAAGAAAAAAAAAACATTTCTCAGAAAAAAATTAAAAGATTTCTTTCCGGAAAACCGCATCGTGGCAGAACAACTACACTCAAACGTAACTACACCCAAAATTCTTGCCTCAAACGAAATTCGAGTGTATGCTCATCCAAGATAAGCCGTGAAAGCTGTGTACACGTGCGAGGAATTCCAAAATAAATATATACAATTTGAAATGAAATCTTGAATATGATCGGCGTAAATACTTTCTTTCAGTGTCTAATATTTATATTCATCGATATAGATACTTATCGTTATAATATACCTAAATCACACAAAATCTTTATAAATTACGACCTGTGGTATTCCGAAATGTAATTATAAAATTTAATTTAGATGCGTTTAGTAATGTCTTTGCGTAATAGGATAACAAACATCCATCCATCCTCACAAACTTTCATAGTTATAATATTAGTAGGTCATATCTAAAAAACAATCTCCTGTAGGCATTTAATTTTTTATTTTCAGCTTTTTATAGCTTATCCATGAAAATTGATAAAACATTGAGGCATTCGTGGCGCAGGGATAACAGACTAACTGCAAACGCGATTGGTTATGGGTTGGATTCCAAATCGGAGAAATGATTATATAAATATAATTATTTTCATTCTTCCTCTCTGGCAAGGTTGACAAAATTGAGCAAAAAGCGAACCATGGAGTGCCTTGATATTAGGTTATCTATAACTATTCACTGCTCTGTGGGATTAAGCGTTGAATAAAGTTGAAAGAAATTCATGAAAATATTTTTAATATATATATTTTTTTTAATATACGACGCATAAGCTTTTAAATTCGCTATAAAAAACAATATATTTGATATAAGCTTACAAATATGGAATAGACTTAGTTTTTAATCCAATCTGTAACTTATTTTACAACAATATAAATGCATAGTAATAACAAAATAAAGGGTAAAGAAACGATATTACATTAAAGAAAGAAAAGAAAAGGCAAGGAATTATATCCAGTATTTACTCTTCGGTACACCACCTAAGATTTCAAATTCAAACTGATCTTTCCTTACTTGCAGTGAATACCAATTTATAGTGACTAGCAATGGATATGTCACTTTATATAAACATGGATGTCAAACCATGGTAGTATGTGTAACATTTATTTTATTAATTTAATATATTTTATGCATTATTTAAAAATATATTAGCATTCCGCACTCCTTCGCTATATAAACTATAATTGTGCCAAGTTTCATACTCCTCCGTCCACGTAATTTTCGTAAAAAGGGGTCCAAAGTTTTTGCTTCACGTATTAATATATAGATTTAGCCATATTGCTGTTGCTACATATTCTACATAACTTGCCTTATGTGACTGCACCAGACGTAACCACAATATTTTAACATGCTTGTTTTCAATGCATATTGCGATTAACGCAAAACAAATCTCTTATTTGTTTAAAAATGTTGACAATATTTTTATTTTTAATTAAAAATAATTTGGTAAAATGGTCAATTAATAATGTTATATTTTTTCTTTTATGGTAACCCAATCTTTCGAACACCTTATAGATAACAAGCAGTCCATGATCTGTAAAAAGCAAAAATATTATTTATTAACTAATTTGCATATCAATTAAAAATATTTTTATTTAAGATCCATATTCTAATCTTCCGCTCCTTGTCACTTAAACCACACGCTTTAGTCGTAAAAGCGCCTTGCTTTCCGCACTACAGCACAATAATGAATGGGATGGTCTCCGTGAGATACGGTGCTTACAACCTTATACGTTCCTGTTACATATACAAATGTCTTAATACACTCAGTAAATTTGTTTAGCATCTTACTCGTACATAAAATAATGGTTTCTTGTGTTTTTTTAAAGATAGTTATAAGACTATTTTAGTACTTCATACGTTGTTTCAACGCAGTTCAATGTTATTTCTGATTGGAGGTTGAAACAAATAGTAATTTGTTTCAACCTCCAATGCTGTCAGAATTAACATTTAAAACACTTTTTAATGTTTTTGAAGTTTTAAAGTCTTTTAATCACACACCTATTAAACGAAAAACATATTTAGAAAACATATGTATAAAAAAATTTAACGCAGTGGGACTTGAACCCGCGCCTCTTGGAAACCTCTTGGACCGGAAGCGCTCTGACCACTAAGCCATACGTTCTATATCCGGCTGCGTCGCAATTGTTATACGCTTGCTACAACTTATTTATGTTGTTAGCAAAGTGAAGAGAGATTTTTACAAATTTCTGCTACCCAAAGATCATTTCAGGGAACATATATTTCGAAAGAGAGAATGCTATTTATTAAAAATAAGAAATACACAATATATATAATATTTCTTACTTTAATTTCTTAATTAATAAACTTCTCGAGCAGCTCGTGTTCTCATTAAGATTTCTATGAAGTCGTGTCCTGAAAATCTCAGGCGAATAAACCATTAGTGAATTTTATTAAGCAAATTTAATAAAAATATAGACGTAAAAATCTATGAATATTTATTTTGTTAGCAATATTTAATTCATAAAAGCTTTCCTTCCTGCCTTTTTATCCTTCTTAAAAAAAGCGCTCATAAAAACCTTTTTGAGTATATATTTACAATTTCGTGTAAAATATATTCTTTGCTCACAAAATTTTCTTGAATTGTCAAATTTAATTTGTTTCATTAGCGCCTGTTAAGATAGTGCACATTATACGAAACACAGACTTGGATAACTTAACTGTCGTCGATTCTCCTGGAAGCAGTTGGCACTACGCCACACTGCCGACCTATATCAGGGACTAAACACCGTGTCAATAAGTTATTTTTGTTTACGTTACCTCTAATAACTATAATACACATTTGCCTTTTGCCTAAAATAAATAGAAAATTAACTTCAATTTCTTAGAAAATCAGTAGATATATATTAATATACTTCATTGAGTATATTTATTGAGGCATAAGTTTCTTTGTCAGTGTGTTCTTTGAAGCAATTGTAATTGTATAGCTTCTACAGACCGAGTTCTTCCGTACTATTAATATTCCCGAGAGAACTTAGTTCCAACGAAGCGAGCCACAAATATCTAATGCAGACGTGTTTATTTTAAAGAAAATGTCTGACTGTTTTGTTAAAAAATATATATTCATTCTATATGTGTTAATGAATGATTTTCAAAATGCTGTTTTGCATATGCCTTGACGAGATTTAATATATATATAGGTATTTTTAAAAATATTATACTAAATATCTTAACAACTGATGCGTAATATAATATTAAAACGTATTATTTAGTATTTTCATTTCCTCCTTCTAGTAACAAGGCAAAAAGCGGCGTTGGGTTCCGCCACTCAGCACGCAATGCTTAAATTCGGCGGAAAGTGGAGAACGGTGTTAACACTGGATTCTCTGGATCCCTCTGTCTACCCTGCTATGTGCGGGATATAGCGTGAAGCTAAAAATAAAATATTAATAAATTCAATTTTATATTTTTCATACTAATCTATAAACAAATTTACAATCGCTCTCACAGCAATACAATTTTCAAATATCATCTTTTCTATTTCAGCAATCTTAATCGTTTAAGGACAATAACTTAAAGAAGTGTAAGCTCTTCTCTCTTCTAGACTCGTTGGATTGAACTGTGAAATTTTCCCTTTGGGAAATAACATTGCACCTAATAATATACTTTTTTAAAGAAAAAGAAAATTGTTGAAAAAACTTACACTCAAGTGAAAACCTGAGCTTTATTTTATTCACATATAATACTTACTTCATACATATCATAATTATCTATAGACGTACCACTCACTAGGCACCCATTTATATCTCAATTTTTTTACGGCTAACTCGAGAACCACTCGTATTCTTAATACTAGCGGAACCTGCGACTTCGTTCGCTTTAAACATACGATTTTTATTTATTTTCACGTTAAGTTCTATATGTTTGTTTTTTGCTATTAAATTTTCGAGCTTGAGTTAGCCGTTTTACAATTATTAAGTCTGAATATTCCAATATATAAATATCCAAAAAAGACTGGCTAACATTTTAATATTATATTACTATTTATTCTTTAAGCTTCACGCTGTATCCCGCATATAGCAGGATAGGCAGAGGGAACCTGAAACCTAGTGTTAAGACACCCCGTTCTCTTTCAACAAGTCCTTTCCCCACTATCCGCCGAATTGAGGCATTGCATGCTGAGTGGCGGAACTCAACGCCGCACTTTGCCTTGTTACCAAACCCAGGAAATGAAAATACTAAACTGTACATTTCCTGGAGTGGAAATCGAGCGCATAACCTGTCGCGATTACAGTCGGACGCTCGTGCCTCTGCGCCACGACAGGCGTTTCGATTTTTCTACTCTTTTATTATAAATATAGATTAGATCTTTATTCCCCAATTCAGAATAAGTCTACAAAATATAAATATTAATTTGTTAATTAAATATTGGTTACAAAGTTAATGAAAATTTCTGTAAACAATATTCAAGAGTCAAAGTATAATGTACGATAGAATAAAAAAATCGCAATGTTAATAAATATTTATAAAATCTTACAGTATTAGGTTCTATAAATATTAATAAGCTTTGATATAGCAACGGGAATGTGGTTTGAGAAATGAACTAAAGAAAATCTCATTTTTATAATAAGCTTATTAATTATTTACAGTTAGGTTAATATAAAGAATATGTCGTGGCGCAGAGGCACAAGTGTGCGACTGTAAAGCGACAGGTTGTGGGTTCGATTCCCACTCCAGGAATGAAGTATTTTCATTTTCTGGGTTTGGTAACAAGGCAAAGCGCGGCGTTGAGTTCCGCCACTCAACACGCAATGCCTCAATTTGGCGGAAAGTGGGGAACGGAAATGTTGAAAGAGAATAGAGTGTCTTAACACTAGATTCTTTGGTTTCCTTTGCCTGCCCCGCTATGTGCGGGTTACAGCGTAAAGTTAAAAAAAAATATATATATTTAAAAAATAATCCGAGAGTGCAAGGTTTTGTTCGTTCGAATTCATTATGCTAGAAACTGAGATCAGATTAAAAAAGATCAAATTAGAAAGTAGCAAAGTTCTAGAATAACTACAGTTTTACTCACACTTTTTATAATTTACTTTGAATACGTTTGAAAGCGTACACTCGTTTACTGTGCATTTTTATTAAATATCCTTTATGAAGAATGAAGAAACTAATAACATTATGGCGTTAGAAGAACGCGGTGATTGTGAATTCAAAACCAACATTTTCATATTGGTTCTTGATATATTAAGAATGTAAAAAACTTGCCTTTTCCTGCCAAATGTGAAATGCGTCAATATTGTTATTGTTAAAAAATATATAAGTTTTTATTTGTATTTTCTGCTTCACGTTCTTTCCGAAAGAATTCAGAAAGAAGCTTGTGTCAAGAGAATCCGTTCAGCACATTCCGTCAGAAATAGAGACATTACTTGTTCAACGTTACACTTTATCTCTTAAGACACTCTTAAGAGCAAAACCGAAAATAATTTAAATATAATAATATACTCACAGTACATACTGTCTTACTCACGATGTGCATAGATGGCTTTAAAAATATACATATCTAATGTTACGTTTTTTATTTACTTATTACGACAAGGTATGTCAAAATTACTTGCAACAACTTCAGTGTACATGTCGATGTAAATATTTTAAATACAAATCTTTTAAAAAATTAAAAATATTATTTATTACCTAATAAATAATAATAAACGAAATAAATAAATGCAATTTGTAATACAATAGGATAAAACTGCGGACATTTGTTGAACCTAATTTACTGACCTATAAGAAAGAATAGCGGGTATACGTAGAAAAGACAAATACAAATAAACCTGCTGACCGTATACCGGCCTTTTTATTTCAGAGAGGTCAGGGTTGACAATCGTCGAATTAACAGACTGCCTCAGTTAAAACGTTGTTGAGAACAATGTGGCGATTACAAAATGTCACTGAGCACGAATAAAAATATATTTAAATAAAAAAACAGCAATCAAATTGTTTTTTTCATTAATGAAAATTGAAATGACAAAGTAATATGTAGTCATATGAATAGTATTCCTTTTATAGGACTAGGACTAACCAATTATTCGTTTGCATGGACAAATATAACCCTTCCATTTATATTCACCGCCCGTTGTCGTGGAAAATTAAGCAAAACTGCCCTCAATTTTGAATATGTATTTAGGCGAATTTCTATAAACGATGAATACTTATTTACTTGCTTAATTTTAATCAGTACTAGTTTTTATTATTTGTAACATTATGGACCTGCATACCAAATTTAACCTCCTAATTTATCATCTCCGAGTTTTCAGTGATATCGGAAGAGGTATCTATCTTAATAGGTTGCCCAAAACTATAATATCATGTTTCTAGCTTAAAGCTAAAGCTAACTTTCAGACTTTTAAAGGTAGAATTTCCATGACATGAGTTTACTAATTAAATTGATCATACTGACAAAAAATGGTCTTCTGAAGTCAACGCGATTATATTTTTTTCAGTCAGTCAAGGCCAGTAGTGTCAGTTCATGTTGTTTAATACATTAGCTTTTATCTCAGTTTCTCTAATGTGATATATATCACAAATCATAAATACTCGTAGCTGTGAACAATATCTACACAAATGTTGATTAGTTTGGAAATAGATTTTATAATGTGAAAGGTCAATTAACTGTAATGCAAATTGAACACAGATAAATAAAGCGCTAGATATGAATAATAGAATTCTTTTAAATATTGAAATGTATGCAATAATAGAAAATCGAGTCAGACGCCAAAATACTCGCTCTGCCTACTCCGGAAAGAGCAACGTGGCGTGTAAAAGCGCGAAGACAAAAGAAAAATTCATATGCAGATTGATATTTTAAGTTATCTTTTAAAAGCTTAGCTACCTTGATAGTTTTAAAGATTTTTTTTATAGAGATGGTTAAAATTTTGCTGTTTCATTTGTGTACTTCAGAACGTGCTAGTATTTCCTAACATTTTATAACAACCCTAATTATCTACATAAACCTCTGGCTATTTTAAATGAAGATCAAAGTGCATTTTAATGAGTCAATTTTTAGCTCGTTGGCTCACAAAGTCGTCATAATTAGAACTTGATGTGTGCCATAATTAAATTTTCGAGAAAAATTAAGTACTAGTGATAAATATAATTAAATAAGTGGTTCCCCAGTGGGGAACGGAATTGTTGAAAGAGAATGTAGTGTCTTAACACTAGGTTCTCTGGTTCCCTCTGCCTACCCTGCTATATGCGGGATACAGCGTGAAGTTTAAAAAAAAAAGTGGTAAAAGATTGACAGTAACGAAGTGCGTACGTTAAATGAAAACACTTGTAACGAATTATTACCGTTCGCGAACAATTCGTGCGTAGCACATTATCTGATTTTAATTAACCACGGCTTAAAAGTACTCTGTGTTGAAGTTATTAAATTAGCCGTGGACATTTTAATCAATATTATGGGAATTAAGTAGCACGTAAAATGGGTGTTTGTTGTGCTCGGATATGAAAATTTATTTAATATAAATAATTCCTTAAGATTATTGTCATTGAAGGTTATACGCTTTTATATATAAAATTAAAAAAAATAGTAGTTTGCAAAGTAATCCACTTGGACGATGATCTCGTACCAAACGTGTCCATTCGTTAGCGAAAAGAAAACTCTAGTTATTTCTTTTAGTTATCTTTAATTAACTTTTATTTTATTTTTAATTTGCTTTATTTCTCAAAATTCTAAACATTCCTTCATTTGATAGATTTTTTTTTATTTATGCTCCTCTCACTTACGGCGCCCTCATAATAAAGTTTGTATTAAAATACTCATTTTCCCTGTTTTCTTGTATACAGATAAAATCCTGAGCGCATATCGAACTCAACACTATAGCACACGCTATGCTTACTGTACACAGTACTTCATTTTAGTACTTTATTTAAAACTAAAACCGTACGATCATGTGAACAATGATCGTACGATTCGAACGAATGAAAACAGCAAATGGAATTTTTCATTTCCTGGGTTTGGTTACAAGGCAAAACGCGGCGTAGAGCTCCGCCACTCACTACGCAATGCTTCAATTCGGCGGAAAGTGGGGAACGGAGTGTCTTAACACTAGGTTCCCTATGCCTACCCAGCTTTATGCGGGATACAGCGTGAAACTATATAATTTTAATAAAATACTGATTAACATATAAAGACTACAAAAATATTATTTTTCCCTTCATTTTTGAAGGGAAAAATAATATTTTTGTATATATTTTTTAATATTACCTTATCATATCTTACCTTTTGGTAAGATGATAAGGTAATACTAAAAAAAATATACGAAAAAGCACTTAAAGTTAAGTGCTTTTATAATATCTTATTAAATGTTTTCATAACTATTATAGTATACGTACAAGAAACCCATTCGTCTGGCATCTTAAAGGGGATCAATTCGCCTTTTGATGTATTTGTACAAAACCTTCAGAGCTATCCCGTTCAAACATACGCCTACATTCATGTATAATATGTTATAGATTCTATCCCTCCATATGTATACTGTATATAAAAAAATAAATGTTTGATTGTGGTATCAAAAACAAAAGAAAATCTTTCGTTCGTATCGTTTGACAAAACTTCATAGCTGATGTTACGGAGAGTAATTTGGGCTATATATATTTTAAAAAAACTTTTTTGTTTCAGAGATTTTTTTAATTATTACTAGCTCAACTTCCATTAAAGCAATATGAACGCAGGTGGTTTTATAATGTCTACACATCGTATGGGTTCATTGTACTTTTCAGTGAAACGATAAAGGTAATTGAAGTGAAAAGTAATAATTTATCTTTCCTTTTTTTTTGTTGAAAATCACTCAACACTCCAAGATGCACATACTATGAGCAGGTATGTAAAAGTACTAGTTTATACAGGTCCAGAATATTCAAAAACGAATCAATACTATTGTATACACACTTAGAGCAGTCAAGAACGCATCAGTACCAATGCACTAGAGAATTTCCCTATTAGTAGACACGCACCCAGATTATCACAAATCGCAATTCATCGTGAAAAACGTCTATCGGGGAAACCATGTCGAAATTCATTAGAATAAAAATTGTAAAAACATTTTCATAGAAAATTGCATAATAGTGATTTTATTTGGCTAAAATAAAAAAGAACCATATCTGCGAATTTTAATTTTCATATTTTAATTGTAGATGTGGTTAAGCTAGATGAATAAAACCTCTTCCGATTGTGTCTAAACGATAGGTTATTACGGATCATTTCTCAATTTAAAATAATAATCAGCTTTATTCTAATTAAATTTTAATATTAAAATCGTTATCCTTAGTTAGTGTGACTTTCATTTATTTTAAGTGAACTGTATGTGTGGTTATTTCATTTCATGACAAAACTGCTCACTCAGCTCTATCCGCTTGCGCTATCCTAGTTTTCCAGAAGGCTTTTTTCGGCTTTAAATGCACTTTTATCGTTTTAACAGGAGACTTACAAACCCCATTATGTAACATTTCTCATATCTTACAATTTCCTGATTTTCATTTATACTACCCTCCACAAAGTCTAGACAAGGTCAATCTTATCATTAATCTCGCTCAATGTAATTATCCATTTACATATATTTGTATACAGATTTGCATATGAATGAGTATTTCTCTTGAATTTAAGGTTATTGTAGTTATCATAACAACAAGTCCAATTTAATAGGAAAGTTTCATCTAACATCTTATGTAATTATATAGATAAAGTAATCAATGCACATCCAAAACTATTGAGCGTAGAAAGATACAATTTTGCATATGTCTGGAGAGTGTAGAGATGATTTCTTTAAATTCCCGCGGAAATGAAAAAAGCTGGATTTCATATTTTACAGGCAAATCTACGTCATATAAAAGTAAATAATATGGCAAGGGTCATAAAGCCTACGCAAACGAAATCGTGAGCAACAACAAGTACCTAATTATTATATAAATCTATATTTTGTCGGCTTTGGATTATTCTTACCATAAATTTTCCATCAACGACTCAATGCTGAATGAAGTATTCAGTGAACTGAAAAAAGCTTGATATTCAAATAACTAGAGTGGCAATTGATAAGCTATTTATACTATGTATTTTAATATAACATTTACTTGAGCTTCTGAAGAGAAATTAATTCTATACTATATTTTCATTTTATTTCAGTTTAACAATAGTTATTTTTAAAAAACAATAGCAATCTTTTCCTTTACTTATTTTATTGTAGTAAGTTTCTTGGTAGCTTAAATAAACATATAGATTGATCTTTACGGAATTTCGTCTTTCGTGATAGCTTATCAAGCTTACGTGACATTGAAAGGCTCTGGAAACACGTTTTTGTTCACTACTACGAAGAAAATCTTTATAATTTTTCTAAAAAACATTTTACATATAGGTAAGATCGTTACATATATTGACACAAAACAGTTACAATGTCTCTAATTGGACAATGATTCGAAAATTTTAGCTTGTGACCGTTGTTAGGTAAAATTATTGCATGATTTTTATTTTTCGTTGTTTGAGTAGAATTACACGTGTTGGTAGTATATATTTGGCCATATAATATAATGACTATGGACATGAATGTAACTATGAATGAAACTGTCAACAAATATATCAATTTATGAGTGTATAGCTCTATATTCTCTGATATTCGCTACATCAACCTGTCTCTGCTAACTATTATTCATTCACAAACAACGTTTAAACCTACTACCTACCTATATACAACTATTATATATAACTATTTACCACTGTTTAGATTTCTGTTATAAATTATAAATACTTTTCTTTTAAAGTATGTATCTCAATTTTAAAGTAGGTATATCAATATAAAGTAGATATATATATATGTTTGTATGAAGAAGACCTGTCGTGGTGCAGAGGAGTAAACGCAACAGGTTGTTAGTTCGATTCCAACTCTAGGAATTGAAAATATTGAAAATGATCATATTTTTCATTTCCTGGGTTTGGTAACAAGGCAAAGCGCGGCGTTGAGTTCCGCCACACAGCACGTAATGCCTCAATTCGACGGAAAGTGGGGAACGGAGTGTCTTAATACTAGGTTCCCTCTGCCTACTCTGCTATATGCGGGATACAACGTGAAGCTATGTATGTATGTATGTAGTATTTTCATTTCCTCGCTCTGGTAACAAGGTAAAACGTGGCGTCGAGTTCCGTATGTAGCTATTATATAAAATTTTCTAATATTCTGACGTAGACTGCAATATACCTATTGTATACAGACAGTATTAATTTTTATTACTCATTCCTACCTGTAATAAATCGTTAAAAATTTTCACTGTGCGTTGACCCCTTCCACGGGTCAACTGCGTGGCATTCTGCCAACTTGCTCTTTTGGGACTCGTCAACACATAAATCTAACCACGCTCACTCTAATGGACTAAAACTGCCGACATAGAGGCTTGATTCAAAACAAATTTGTTTATTCTTTGCATATACAATACTACAAAACTTTTAGTTACCTATACTCAATGTTTTTAAGCAAATCAGCGAGACATTTAGCATTTTATCATCTTAATACAGTCCTTATTAAATTATCCAAAATAGGCGTTGTCACGTACAAAGTAAACTTTTATTTTACTAGTTCTGACATAATTCTAGTCTAACTAAAATCTTACCGCATACAAAAATTCTAAGTGTAAAGTTATAATGTAGATATCTTTTATACATGTATATTAAAAATGAAGGAAAAGCAGCAAACTAAGTGATTGCACTACTAGAGAGAAGACTCTCTCTTTTCCTCTCACATTCTATCGAAAAATACGACGAGCCATATATAAAATACATTTATGTACTCAACAACAACAACTATTTAATATTGTTTAAAATAAATTTGACATTTCTCGTATTGCATAAGTGATAATGTTACACTGAAAATTAAAACCTTCAGATAACCTTAGGTATAGGTCAGCTTAGCCAGGTCATTGTGGCACGATGCCAGCCAGCCTTAATGATACAAACGGACCAGGCTAGACTACTGCTATGTACATCAAAACTTGTTAAGTAACTAACTAGCAGTTTGTTAAGCTCTGTGGGCTTAAAAGTATTGTGTTTTTCTATACTAATCACCAGCTATGTATAAAAACTAAGCTACTTAAACGTCTATGAAATTCATGAATGGTATGTTTTAAAAAATGTCGAAAAAAGCGGATGAATATTTTTTATTAACTAAATAGTATATGTTACTATAAAAACGAAATTGTGTTTTTTTTACGTTTATTTGTAAAATAATATAAATCTCAGCCGATGGCATTTCTACAAAAGTCACTATTTATAATACAGAGAAACAAAACACCTCAATGCTAATTATAACATATTAAAAATAACAATAGAACTGAAATATGAATAAAATTTGACATAGACAATATATCAAAGCAAGATACATAAAAAAAGAACAGTCTTTAAAAAATAAGTGTTTACTTGCGAGTGATTTGATTCTATTTTGTACTCAAATACGGTATGTATTACTGTACAAAATAAAGAAAAACATCAACATTCATAATATTTAATATGGAAACTTATATTACTCAGGCTAATCATTATTTTAAAGAGGATTACAAAAGCGAAATAACACTTCATGAATCCTAATAGATTGTAGTACAAATAAATAATTGATACTCAACGTTGAATTGTGAACGCAGAGGAGAATTCTAAATTGTAAACGATATTTTCTATCTCGTTTTATTACACTGCGAAATAAATCTCTGCAGATTGTTGGACGTAGCATTTTTTGTCCGAGACAAATAGTTTTAGGTAAATACCCGTATATGTTTTGTGTTTTGTAAACCACGATATGTATGATATCGTGGTCGCGTATTATTCTTTTTTTTACGTTCGTAGAAAACTTTTTTAAGGTTTAATCATATGCCTTAATATCCAATAGTTACTGCCTACGATAGAATGAGGTGGTCGGTTTACATATCTAAAGGCACATGTTATTCAAAATATTCATTAAATACCTGAAGCGCTTATAACTCTTAAAATAGGTCATCAATTAATAAAAAAAATATTAGTAGGTATTGTAATAATATTTTAGTTAAAGATATATATTCGTATATATTAATAGATGGTAAGAACGAAGTGGTTTTTTTTCATAAGTGATCCTAGTTCAAAATAATTAGTAGGAATTTTGAAAGTAATGTGAACTATTTAATACAAAGTTAATGAAACTAAGAGCTTTTTTTACATTACGTGTTAGAGACAATAGAAGTCATTTAAAAACTCGCGCAGTTCATCTTTTTTTTTTAATTTCAAACTAAGCCTGCAGAGTAATTAAATAGAGATTTATCGTAAAACGTATAAAACAGATTTATGATCACAGTTTTTATTTTTATTAAGTACCTTTAAAAAATTGGACTACAATATTTTTATTCATTACAATATATTTACTTTTATATTTAAAATTAGATACACATTAATTATATTAATCTTACAGAAATTATTATGTTGTAATAATTTTGGATAAAAATAATATTCAATTAATCAGGTCGAAACGTTTTTGTAGTAGTAAAAAGTAAGTGACTCTAAAGTTTTTTTTTTTATTATTATTTTTTTTAACTTCACGCTGTAACCCGCATATAGCAGGGTAGGCAGAGGAAACCAGAGAACCTAGTGTTGAGACACTCTATTCTCTTTCAACATTTCCGTTCCCCACTTTCTGCCGAATTGAGGCATTGCGTATTGAGTGGCGGAACTCAACGCCGCGCTTTGCCTTGTTAACAAACCCAAGAAATGAAAATACTAAATTTTACATTTCTTGGAGTGGAAATCGAACCTACAACCTGTCGCGTTTACAGTCGCGCACTTGTGCCTCTGCGCCACGACAGGCGTTAAAGCTAAAGTTAATAAAAAATGAATCATAGTTGTATTTGTATCATGATCAAAATCTATTATTTAAATATCTCATAGTAACGTAGTACGGCTATGTTTTATAAATTAAATATATTAAAAGAGAACAACAAAAGCATCTATAATTTTAAGCCTCATCAAATTAAGCCACCGTTGTTCACAGGAAAAGTTGAGCGCCATACAAAGTTTTAAATAGCTTTTAATCCCTCTCGGTGACTAAAAGCATTTATCTATCACATTATATTCTAGACAGACAATTTACTGTGCTCTTTATAACTCTATTTTGGATATTTAAGCTTTTTTTTGTTACCTGTACTTTAGTAATACTGTGTTTTTTATTAATGCTAGGAAATGTTGTATATTTTACTAAATATGTTAGAAAATATATAAAATTTCCTAAATAAGCTCTTTCGGATACAACAATACGAATGCCCTTTGTATTCTATACAATATCGTCGCATCGAGACGACTTCTAATTTGTAATAATTTCGATTCTTAGTAGAATGATTATATTAAAATTATTTTCACTTCCTTTCTCCGGTACCATAAAACGCAGTGTTGAGTATGCCCTCTAAATACAAAATGTCTCCAATTCCGGGTGGAGAACGGAATACGCAGTGTCTTGTCACCAGGTTGTCCCTGCTTACCCTGATAATTAATGCTGCTATAATATTTTTTAAAGTAAACTAGATGTACATAAGCCGCAAGCGTTGCTACGCCAACAAATAAAATACATATATATATATATATATATATATATATATATATATATATATATATATATATAGAAAGCAAAGAAAGATATGAGTTGAGTTAATTATTATATATATATATATATGTCATATATATAAGGTTGGTTAGAGTTATATATATATATATATATATATATATATATATATATACTTTCATAATAACTCCAGACAGCAGTTCTTAGAGTTCACCGATGACATACAGACAAATACTCATACTCTATAATAGATTTTATAAAAGTGCCAATATTACCTACATATAGGATAATTCACATGTTCAGTATGGAACCCAGATTCAGGGCAGCCCAATATACTCTGATCGCTTTCTTTCTTCAGGTACCCTAATAATACATTTAAATACAATATTAATAGAAATACAATATTCTATATAGCTACAGATGAAAGCTTCAGCTATATGTGGGCTATTGACGTGGAACGCGACTGTATTTTGAAATGACCGGTACTGAATACTTCTCCCCATGCAACTCGAGCCATTTAAGATGTCTGTGAGAATTATTTATATTTGTTGCTTAACATCCACTTTCAAGATTGGAGAAATTATTACGTTTCAGAATATTTTCTATAAAATATATATTTTTTTTTATATATATATATATATATATATATATATATATATATATATTATAGTTATATATATATATATATATATATATATATATATATAATTTTATTTTTTAATAGTTTGTTTTTTGTCAATAAAAATACCTACTAATCAGTAGGTATAATAAACTCTGTAAAGAATAACAATCGGTTTACGAATGACAGTACTGGATGTTTTTATAAATTCCTGGTTTTATTTCTAAAACTATCCTTTTTGCTGGTCTAGTTTCAAAGTAGTCTGAAATCAAGTGGAAATTTTGAGCACTTTCATTCCCAGGTGGTAATATAGATAAAATTAAAAGAATCCACGTAAAAATATGACTAAATGAATCTAGGCAAAAGTAATGCTACATACGTAATACATGTACTTTCCGCATATCACACCTAGACACCTTACGAAGTTTACTTCTCTGAGTAGCAATCGACGTTTTATACCTTTCATACTTTTCACTTTATTTTTATTTTGCAAGCAAAACACGTTCAGTGTTCTTCCAAATTTAACTCAGCCAAATGACGGTGAGCAAAATTTTCTTATCTATGGTTATGTAGTTCTGTATACATAATATATATTTTTGTATATTAACAAATTTTATAACGTTATTTTCGACACCATTGTTGTGTGTGTGGTACGTGCAATGATGGAGGTTCGATCGAATCCGGGATGGAATGAATATTTTTGTTTCTCAAATAAAAGTGGGATAAAAAAGTAAAAAGCCGAAACACTCAGTCTTAATTATAGGCTTACTTTGACCTCCTCCCCTTTCTTCACTTACCCCCGCATAGAAGTGCGCGTGAAGAAAAAGCCTTTTAATATTAAAAATACAATAAATATAGATTTATTTTTTTTTTAATACTAACTTCTCACGTTGTGCTTTAATTCTTACAAAATCGTAGTCGTTAATATTGAAATACACTGAACAAACCATTACCTGCCAAATGGAAGCAATAATTCTCTAAGGAGGAAAATGTAAGATAGTTCTGGAATAGGTATGCATTTCTATAGGAAGCTGCCATATCTAAGCATAAATCGACTTTGAATAAATAAATACCACCATTGTATTGTACTGTAATACTGTGTGAATGTAAAAATTATATTTGTGTTAGTAGTAGTAGTACATTAAAGGTGAAGTGGATTGATATCAAAGTTAATATAAATTACTTTATACACATTTTTAATACGGAAATACGGCAGGATTTAAGGAATCACACCGTTTTAGATATTACATCCTTACTATTGCATACAACATAACTCGGTATTTACAAACAGGGTAGGGGAGGTTCGTCTTCGACGGCCGCATCGCCATTGCTACACATTTGAACCGCCAGCTTCCACGACAGTTCCGAAGCTCGATGGTGCATGTGCTGTGATTTTCTTTCACTCCATTTTTTCCCCAAAACGTGGTGGTTTTGATAGCGGATCAATAAATTGTCCTCCTCCATCAGTATCTTGTAGTTGGCAACGCATCTACAACATCTCTGGTGTTAGATATGGGTGAGGTCACAGGTCAGGAACTTCTCTGCCTGCCTGGGCGTCCGTTATCAAAAAAAAAAAAAAAATACTCAGATCGAACTTTTATTAAAATATAATTATGTAGCTTGAAAAATTAAAATATTAATACCAAAACTTCCGCAGAATTGAGGCGTTGCGTGCTGAGTGGCTCAATTTAAGTGTGGGAAAGTTGGGAACGGAACGCTGGTAAGAGAAACGGAGTGTCTTTAACACTAGGTTATCAAGGTTCCTTCTGCCTACCCACACTATATGTGGGATACAGCGTATGTAACAGTTAAAGGCAAGTAATGAATTCATGAATTTTTTAATGATCTTTACTATTACAATCTTTGCAATTAAGGCTTTAAAAAAATCACATTAGTTATAATACTACATTAGAATGTCTTTTTCTTACCAACATTCTTTTAGTTTTATTAAAAAACGTATCGTTTTGTGGAATTATGAATTCTTCGAGTAAATGTATTGTGTCTTTAGGACAAATATTGGGGACAAATATTTAGACCAGTGTAATTTATAACTAATGTCCGTTTGTTACCTTAAAGAAACCTGAAGACAAAGATATGTAAAATAGGTAATCTAGCTAGAAAAGAAAGATACTCAAACGTACTTGTCACTCATGAAACACCTTGAAGTTAATGACCAGGCTTTGTATTGTTGAATGAGACTAAGCGTCCTTTACAAAAACATCATAAAGAGCAAATACTTGAATCACTCTCCTTTGTTTCTCCAAACAGTGCCCTATGTATGAGTTACCTCTTTTATTCAACTGCTGCAAAGTGCTTATATGTATATTAATGACATACAGTAAGTGTAAAAAGTATTTATTTCATACTTTTTTTTTTATGAGTTGAATTACATCCACGGGCTCGCTTGTTTTTGTTTCTTTTTTTATTTTTTTTTCGTGTGGATACTTAAATAGACTACCTTATCTTAAGACTATGGTGAGATTATTTCATACTTATTACTTACTATGAGTATAAGTTATTTCATACTTATACACATAGTTTTTAATGTCAAACACACACAAAGTCTTATTTTTAGCAAAATTTCTGAGTTAAATTGAAATGTTTGAAAACAGCGTTATCTAAAAAGGTTTTCCTTATCCTAAGTATGTGAATAAAACTCTTAAAAAATTTAAAATATTGGAACGTCCACGTTTTTAACTATAAAATATAACATAACATTATATTCTTTATATGACGCTTACTAAATGAAAAATAAGTCAACTTTTTCCACGTACATACATATATGCAACGATTAATACTTTTATAAAACGAAATTTGAAATTGTAGCATAAAATATAAAAGATAATAACTGTACGAAATCAATTTAAGACAATCCATCTTAAATAAATATAGCAAAAGTTTTCCTTACTTATAAGTAAGTATAAGTTATATCGTCCATTGAAGACGACGCGACATTTATTAACGTTAAGTAAACGCAAAAGAAAATGATAGATGAACGTTATCCATCTTCCGTGAATTACTTTCTCGAAAAAAACAAGTGCTTACCACTTCATTGGTAATCTACGATTTTTTTAGATATTATATCACATACCTACTGACATGTACATAGATGTCTGTTAGCGTTAACCGATATTTGTACTAAATAACCGGTAATTAAACACTAAATTATATCTCTAAAGGCGGTTGTTACAGTTTTCTAGTTGTCTATTTAGTATCTATTTTATAATTAGAACAAATTAGTAATTTTAAAATTTCTTTTTTTATATTTTTTAGTAATTAGAACTATATCCCAGAATGTGAATTCGATCCTGGATCATTACAAATATTTCCGCGCTAAACATTTATATCTCTTATTGTTCTGTGTTTGGACGACAAACTATATATTTATGTCCTTTATCTATTTATTAAGTATCGAACATTATTTATTATTATATTAGAACAATTATAATATTATATATAATCGAGACACGGCTAAACAAATTACTAAGGAGATCATAGACTAACTTATAACTCAATACTGCTCGATGCCACTAAGAATGTGAACCAAAACAGCGCCAACACAGAGCAGCCGCGATTCAATCAAGGAAGTTTTAAATTAGTTGAGGAAATCCCGCACCGCCATAAAAGCATATGTCAATTTCATTAAACATTCTCAAAGTGGATTAAGTAAATAAATTAAGGTCGAATTGCATTTTTACACGCTTGGATAGATTTAATTCATATTTACATATTCACGTATTTAATGCATTTCAGCTCCACGCTTTATCTCGCATGGCAGGATAGTCGTCCTAGTAGAGATCCTAATTTTAAGATATTCAATTCGGCACTTTCCACCTGAATGCATTTCATTTGCATTGCGTGTTAAGTGACAGAACTCAACAATGAGCTCAGATTTAAAAGAAAACAAATTTAAATTTCTATAAAATTAATATATTTATTACTTTGATGTACAAATGTTATTATAATTACATTTATTTCGCAGCGTGTAACAAAAATAAATTTTATATTTAAACAGGAATCAATAAAAAAGGTAGATAGGTAGCGATTAAGATTAAGCATTAAAAAATTATACCTATATAAGTTCATGTTTATGCGGAAAGGATAAAAATCACTTTTTACTACTTTTAAGTTTTTCTTTTAGTCAAAGGAAGATCGGTTTCAAAGTTGTAAAAACAATTGCCTCCACAGGCTTTGAGAAGCTTAAGTCGTCATTTTAAAGTCAAAGAAGGCTTTTTCCTCATCTTTTAAAAATCTTCTAGGAAACTTGATCTGCTCTAAGATAAAATTTCAAAGCAACTTCCATTTTATATGTAACATTATAAAGCTGATGTTATCTTGATAATGTTTAGAAGTGCTACTTTTGCTGCTCTTTAAAAAGAATGAATAATATACTAGTAGTACCCGTTGATTCGTTAACAACGTGTCGTCTTTAGCAATGTATGTATATTTCATTTTATATAAACATGGATGTTAAACCATGGTATTATGTGTAATAATTCGTTTATACGTTAATATAATATTTATGCATTATTTAAAAAAAATATTAACATTCTGCGCTCCTTCTCTAAATGAACTATAAGTGTGCCAAATTTCATGCTCCTCCGTCCGCGTAATTTTCGTAAAAGGGGTACAAAGTTTTGGCTTCACGTATTTATATATAGATATTTACAACCAAAATTTATTAATTGCTAAACCTTTGTCGTTACATAACTTAAATATGGAAGAATAGAACTGCAAGAACGCAACCGCAAAATTATATCCCTAGCTTTTTATCTATTTAAACAAAGCAGAATATTTAATAAATACATATTTTCATTATATTCATACAAGTAGAGAAAACATAAAAAATATACTATTATCATTTTTGTTCCACTACAGCGAACTTGAAAGAATATTTAGAAGTTAAGATTCTTTTCAGTTGGATATGGCCAATTGCCACGAAACTTTGCGTTATACTCTTATTGTTGTGTGGAGAAAGTATATCGTTGCGGTTTAGGTAACAACATTTCGAAACACAGTAAAAATATCTCTTACAATTTTTATCAAAATACTTTCGAAGAAGCTTTTTTCTAATAGATATATTTTTATTGAGTTTAGATTTTATAAAAAGACATATTAGGTGTAAGAAGTTACAAAATTAAATTGTTTTATATTAACATTTATGGTTACCCACGTTAACGAAAAGAACAACAAAGTATTTTATTTACTGATTTATTATCTTCTTTTGGACACCAATAATCTCAGTTGGTTAAAACCAAACAATTGAGTAACAATGACATGGCCTTCTATTTTTAGCAACATCGTTAATCTTAGTAGAACAGCAACTAAATTAGCAAATGAAGGGCAATCTCTCGTCCTTTGTTTTTGCGAAGTTCCGCTTCAGAAGAAAGTACAGTTAATTAAGTTTTTTTTCTATTTCTATAATAATAGATCAAACATATCTATCTAATTAATTGCTTCATTGATAGGTTGTTTTCCAGTAAGAGTCAAAAGATTACATTATTTTTTATATAATTATACTATAACAGTTACTAACATAATAGGATCAAATTTTAAAAATAAGTAGGTAGGTGTTCTTGTTTTCAACCAAGCAATACGAATGAAAACTACAAAAGTAGAAAAATAAGTAAAATATATGTAGAAAGATAAGTTGAATCATAACTATTAGAAAAACTTCAAAGTAAGCTAAGTAGTGTTAGAATATTTATGTAGGTAGGGAAAAATAAAACATCCTGTATTTATCTCAGAGTATGTAATTAAAAAATAATAATAATAAAATTAAGATACAAAAAATCTCTGGTTATGCCAGAGGGACAATGTGTCATAAAAAAAAAGAACCAAGCAATACGACATCAATTCTATTTTTATTAGTTTCAGTAATTGAATTAATATCAAATTCAATATTTAAATTACTAAGGAAATGGACTAATTGTAAATACTGAAAATTATCGTTAAATTATGACCTAATTACTCAAAATCGCTAAAATATAGCTAATGCGTTATGCTGACGTATAAGCTATTTTACTGTAATGCCATTTTACAGTAAAGTTTTATCCAGATCCGATGTATCCTCATAACCTTTTCCATTTATAATATTACTAGGACTGTATAAATAACCAATAACTACGTGCAATACGTGGCAGACTCTTGATTGAAATCAGTTATTGCACTTCGAAATTCATTAATGCATTGCTATTGGTGCAGAATTGAATATGTTAATACACACATATGCTTCTACAAATGTATTGAGTTATATAGATATATACCACTAAAGTACACTGTATTTTAAATTTAAATAGCTAATAACTATATCTAGCAATAATTTTAAGTTCATATTAACTCGGAGAATAAAGTTTTGTTGTTGCCTACAACAAAGTAAAAATTCAAGGGACATACCCGTAATACTATATAAATTGATAAATTATATTTATTATAGGTCTATCTATAAAATTAGTATAAGGACCTTTTTAGAAAATCAGAGTACCTGCATATTTTTTTTCAGAGTCACTAAAAAAGGAAATACAAAATGTGACTTTAGATTTCTGCCACCCAACACATAATGTTTCATCTCACAAAAAAGGAAAACGAAGCGATGTGTCACGAGGCATTCCTTATTCCTTACCCTCATAAATGCGGGAAAAGCGTAGAGATAATAAAAATATCATCATCACCGCAAAAATTTGGCACTATGCTCTAGCTTCATTAATTTTTCCCTGTATTCATCAAAAGCGACGCAATCAATCATCGTTATTTTGAAGTCATTTTATACATTAAAAATATAAAACATTTGCTGGATGAAAATATTTAATATATTTAAACATAAAAAAATATTTAAACATAAAAAAATATTTAAACAAAAATTAAAATTGTTACAAATTTCTATATATAAGTTTTCTTGGTCTACTTTTTATAACGATTTAGTGATTAAATATTACACATACATATATCATTTAATGATTTTATTTTTTAATGCAGAAAAGTTACTTTTTTAATTACTCGAAAAGCTTGAGTAGGGCGAGTGTTGTCAAATAAAATATAAAGAATACTTTGCACTCGAATTACGAACTCGATTCCCGCAGAGAGGTTGTATCTCTGTGCAGTCATTTGGATCAACGCCATATGATGTTTCCAGAACGTTTCTTTCTAATGCTTTAGTTTCTTTGATAAATGTAACCTAAAAAGTAAACTAAGCTTTACGGATCTTTCAGATCTTATTTAAGCCGCTCATATTACACCAAACCCAGACAGACTAACACATAGGTATATATAATTATACATTTTCTGACCAATTTGGGCAGGTTAAGAATATTTTGGGATGCCATTCCGTTCTTAATCTTCTACTCATTAGATATCTGTATTGTAGCTAAAACTAATCCATTCAAGTCAGACAAAGTGCGGTATTGAATTCTGCCACACAACATGCTCTCTCGATTTCCGGAAAACGGCGAAGGGAGTAACTTAATACTAGTTTCTCTATTATTATCCTGCGTTACGAAAACTAGCGTATACTCGTAAATAAATAAATTATCAGACACTTTTCATATATACTACGATGGCGTCAATCGCAATCTATATTCAACACAATACAATACTTTATAATTATTAAGCGTATTACGTCATTTAATTACGAATGGTAATAGCGTCATATACTCGTAAATCGAAATGAATTATGACAGGCTTTATTAAATTTAAAACTTATCAATGACTGCATTCATACCCTGTATTTTAGAATTTCATGGTACATTCATTTGTCAGCATAATGATAAAAATGGCCTGAATAATAACTGCAATAAGAAGAATGCATTTAGTTACTCGAGATTCGTCTCACAGTTGTGCCAACAAAAGCCATATTTTCATACTACAATAGTATAAAAGTCATTTTGTCTAAGCATACAGGTTTAAATTGTGAATCGTCTTCCTCTACTAGAGTAGTTTTCAGTCTTTATGTAAAGAAAACGAAAATATTTTGGCATGTCCATTATTAAAATATCTTTACATTGTTGTGGCTAATGCCATGCGGTATGAAATATAAAGGAGAGAGGTTGTAATTTTTAGATTTGGGCAACGAAATAAAATCATTTTCTAATTCTCTTAAAAATCTAAATTTTAACGTGTGATTGTTCATTAAAAACGTTTTTAGCTTTCTGGCCTCTAATTTTTTTGTTTGTACTTCATTTACTGTCGTTATCCGAAATATTATTAAATCCAGAGAAACCTCCATTATTCGGTTAATCGAAACGGGGGGGTTTCAAGCACCACCCAATTGTTTTTTTGTATAAGATTGTTAAGTAACATTAACACATGAATAGAAATTATTAATTATCAAGCAAGTCATTGTGAAATATTTTTTAATTGATTGTCAGGGTTTTCGATTATCCTATACCTCCTATACCTACCCCATTACTTCAAGAACCTTCATTGAATCTCCATTACCCCGCGTGCAATGGAGGTACTACTGAGGTTCTTGTATTTATAACTTAACTTAAACAATGTGCGTCCGTCAGGATAAATGAGATTCACTAAATAATCATAGCAAACGTAAATTTTAAGAATATAAATATTTCTTTTGCAATTAATAAAAACATTATTACTTCGGATAAAAATATTAAGCTTAAATATTCTCATAGTTGTAATGTATTGTGATTTACACAATACGTAACAAATAGGAGAATACTCCACAGTCTACACTGTACACAATCACTTTAAATTCATCAAGTTTGCAGTGTAAAAATAAAAATAAAAACTACAATAAAAGATATTATCATTCAGCGGCTTTCATCGCGTTCGCATTCATTCTTTTGTGTATGCCCGCATTATGGATTTTCAATATCAGTAGGCCTTAGCTTAGAGTCCTCTTTTTCTCCTAAGCTTTTATTAATATGAACTGACAAGTTTTTTTTTATATGTTATAATTATTAAGTATATAATAGGCCTCTATATATAATATGTATTTAAACATACTAATTGTCGCATTGAGGTGTAAAATACACGTAGCAACGTGTCAACATGTCACTTAATACAAAAGATACGCTTTTGTGTAAAATGAAGTCAACCGAATTATGATAGTATGAGTAATATTTATTTAATTAACGTTATGTGTTTCTGGTACATTACCTATTGTAAAAATTATTTGTTTTTTATCACTGCATTATATGTATGGCATTTTTACACTCGTCCGTCCGCATAGTTTTCTTATACTCGTAAAGTAATTCAAACTGTTTCCTTAACATATTAATATAGTGATATGAAACAAACATAAATTATTAAGACAGAGATTCTTACTTCTGATTTGTAAAAAAATATATTTAATATAGATTCATTTTAATAAACAAAGATTATAACATTATTTACAAAGCCTGATTTTGTATCGTACATCAGCATACATCATATCTTGTTTTCTATCATAAAACGCCCAAATACGTATTGGTGGCTATTTCTATCATTTTATTTGAATATGACTTGCAAAATATTTGGTGGCAAACAAATTACGACGGTCTTCGTTGCAGGGAATTTCCTCGCTGGGACTTGATTCAATTTTCACTTTTCCGAGACCTACAACTTTTCCAGCATTACATTCAAAGAGCTCCGAAATTACGTTCACTGTTCGTGACAACAAAAAAATTAAATTTCACAACTTTGAATTCGTCTGTTTAGCTGAGATATTTTTGTCAAAAGATAAAGAAGCATTTGTTACACAGTATTTTATTATTTTTGTATTTACTTTGTTAAATATTAAATGGGAGTCCATTGTTAAGATTTAATTTTAAAAAAATAGAGTGTGTAGTAGTTACTTAGAAAAGCAATAGAAAAAAACGACTAGCTTGCTTGTAAGTTTCTTAAGAAAAAAAGATTATGAGCTATAATAAAAATATATTCATAATTATATACATACAATGTGATTTCTGTGTCGATCATTGTTTTTACAGAGATTCGCCTCCAAATGTTTTTTCGGTGGAAACAAACGATTTTTATTTTCTTTATGGTTTTTACGTACATTTGCTCATTTTTAAAGTCCTTGTTCCGAGTTTAATAAGTGTAAAGGGAATAACAACAGTTTATATACAAACGAAGAGCTTTCGTTTTTAAATATTAAAAGTATGATTTTAAATTGTCCTAAAAGGATGAATCGCATTAAAGGTCAGAGGTAACGCTTATGAATATGGAAACACCTGCAAAATTTTCCGGTGATGAAAATTTGAATAAGCTTTCTCAAGTTTATGCAATAGGTATACTTCAAAAATATTAAATTACTGTATAAAAAAATAAGATTTAAAATCTCATTTTTTTTTATTGTTATCATAAATCAAATGAAGTAACATACAACCGGATCAGTTGTGTCGCCCGTATCAAATTGCGGGGGCACATCAGGTAGAATGGGGGAGTGTCAAAAAAAAAACATACAACCGGAGAAAATATAATGAAATTATGTAACCATTTCTTTTTATTGCACAGTTCCATAATATATTGTAGGTTTGATTTATTTCCAATTTCAATCTTCTTTATAACGTTAAAGAAAAATATCGAAAATTCGACATAGCAGATAACAGGGTTTGACGAAGGTCGGCCTTTGTTACCTCTGTCATGATATCCACACTTAGAAATAAAACTGTTTTATAAGCACATACCCGTCAAGTTCTAATATTATTTTATTTCATATAATGAAATCGTTTTTTTTTTATTTTATTTTCATATGTACTCTCACACGCCCTATTTTTTTTCTTAAGACAGACGTCTGAGTGTCTACACAAATATGTAGGTAACTAAAATAAAATAGAATAGAATAGAACAGAACAGAACAGAACAGAAGAGAAGAGAACTGAAGAGACCAGAAGAGAATAGAACAGAATAGAACCGAATAGAAGATAACAGAATAGAATAGAAGAGAACAGAATAGAACATAAGAGAATAGAATAGAAGAGAATAGAATAGAAGAGAACAGAATAGAATAGAATAAAGTAAACTAAAATTGTATTTTACTAACAATATGTAAATAACTGTTTTTTAAATGATCGTGTTCTCTTAACGTAAGAATTAAATCGGCTTCGGCTCAAACCATTTCGGGTTTTAAGATGTTCAATTATATTAATACCTGTATGTGAATTTGTAGAATGATAATAAATAAAATAAAAAAAAAGGTAACAGTTAATACTACTTCGTTCTTCTTTCCTTAGACAAGAGAACTGGGGTAAACCTGTGGTTTTAACTACTTCCCATCGTATCACTAAATGAAACATTCTCAATTCACAACATCTCAATAGACTTGGATGTGGGTACATCCTTTTTATCTTGGTTATAGTATTAGGATCTTCTTGGAGCATTTCTGTTTCAATGCAATTAAGAACGCAGTTATCACGACAAAGAATTTCTAGAAACATTTTTTTTTTTGAGTTAGATTACATCCACGGGCTCGCACTTGCCCGTGCCATTTGTTTCTTTTTTTTTTTTTTTTTTTTCGTGTGCATACTTAAATAGACTACCTTGTCTTAAGACTATGGTGAGATCCTCACCGACTGACAATTTAGTTTTTTTTTTTATAAGTTTATGGGCAGGTTAGACAGTTGTCAGGGCGTCTCATATCGCTAAGCTTGCTGATCACTGCCCCCATGACGGCGTCATCACATTTGGCGATGGCGTGTCTGAGGCAGTGCTCAGCGATTGCCTTTCCCGAAGCCCCCATCGCTCGACTGATGAAGCTACTGATCGCGTCACCACCGTCGTCGGAATAGTAGACACAGGTCTTAGTGTGTCTTGTTACTGCGACGACCGCGTGAGGGATACTTTCGTGAACACGGATCCTCACGCTTCGTACGTCTGTCCTTGTGCCTCGTGGATGGTCATGACGCGCGACCGCTCTCCGGTTCCGTATCCTTGGTCCATCAGGACTCTCTTCTCCTCCTGCGTATGGACCAAGTATAAGGTTCCCTCTCTGTCTTTCGGTATTCGCGCGTCAGTGTACCTTTTCCATTGTAGGGAGTGGACGATGTAGCTCGAGGAGTATATGTTGTCGTAGACTATTGCAAGGGCGTAGGCGACGTCCATGGGGTTCCGGTGCGTGCAAGACAATTCCCTTGTGATGTTAATTGTCAGGCTTGGGCGACAGTACCTTAGCTCGAACAGGTTGTTCCTGTCAATATAAGGTAGCTGATTTACGTCTCCGATGAGGGTGACCACTTCTGCTCCTGATCACCTGGTCTAGAAACATATTATTTCGTTTCATGTCATTATTATAATCAGTGTTTACATAGACACAATCAAGTAGCCTAGATAATATATCAGGAAGATGAAAAAGCGGGTGCAGAAGTCAGTATTCTCGACGGTGCCTATTTTGAGGAATTTCGTCACTCAGGAACGGAACTAGCCATCTATGGTTTAGGCAGATTATTTTTTATATTTTTAAATGTAAGCGAGCAGCTGTACCCTTTTAGCCGCATAGCATGATAGTCAAAGAAAACCTAATGTCAACACCCCTTTCTCCGCTTTCCATCCAATTTCGAGATATTATATGTTGAGTGACGGAACTCAACGCCGAGCTTTGTCTCAACATAGTGAAAAAATGAAAATATTTTAAATAGCCCATTAAATAGCCCCTAGTGGGAATGAAACCCCCAACGGTTGTGTTTACAGTTTCTTTTTTATTTTGTTTCTTTTTTAAATATTAGTAATTATTTACATGTTTGTTGATACCTATTCCTTTAATGTGACCAAGATATATATTTAAAGAGAGAGACAACCAGATAATTATTTAAAACATTATTGTGTGTTATCTGATCACAATTATAAAATTTATTCGAACCACATTTCTGATTAGCGTTTATAAATCACTAAAACGATCACGCATAAACTGCTCAACTTTAATAAACAGTTGGGAACAATAAAACTGCCAAATTAATTCAGGAAATAGCAATAAATCGAGCACATTCGAAAACTAAGTAGAGTGATCAATGAGGGCAAACCGAATTACGGTCACACATGCTAATAGTTGTTCAAACGTTATGCTAAAAATGTTGTTCTATACTAATACCACATCTAATAAAATATTGAGCACGATTATGGCGCAATGGGAAAGTTTCTGACTGGAAACGCAATGGTTGTAGGTTCTAATTCCACACTGGTTGGGCAAAGCGCGGCGTTGATTTCCACCTTATAACAGGCCCTGTGTCGATTCGGGCAGTAAAAAAAACGTAAAATTGCTTATTACATTATATTATTTCATCCTGAAGAATTCCTACACAGATTTAGAATATTTCTTCATATGTTGCGATTCCATAATGATCGTCTTGTTCCTGATTGTGATGTAATATAAAAAATAAAAATAAAATAGCGGAAATAGAAAATGATAAACAATATTATATGTTAGTAGTTACATATACTTCTATATGCTAGAAGTAGTAAGTTAGAGAATGCCAATTGACGCGTTCCTTCGCTATTGTCATCCACTCAGTCTCTGACTGGACGATGTAATATTGAATAAAATATTACTATGCTGTTTTACATACATAGGTGATTTATAGCTGCTAAATCATTTACAATAACTCAGTAATAAGATTATAGTATATTCAGTAGGATAAATATAATTTTACTTATAGCAAGCGGTAACTGAATGCGGTATGTGAAAATATTTTAATATTGCATTTTAAAAATAAACACAATAATCTAATAGAATAATGGTCCTAGTCCTAATCTGAATAAATTATATTTTTTTAATATGTCCTATATGCTTAATTTATATCAATTATTCATTATATTGATTGCAACAGTAATTTTATCGAGTGATCTTCGTGTTTTCGAGCTTGGTATTGTCACCGTTGGATAGAGCCAACTACAAGATTTTACAAGAGCTTCTAATTCATGACTTAGAACTCGACTACTGCGTACTTCATTTATTTATACTTCGCTCAATTTAGGCTAGGTCTACAGGAAAGAACTGGGACACCATCGACTAGACTGTCATCCCGATACATTCGCAAGAACTATTGGTTATTGGCTAGCTATACTAACGTATTAACGATAAATAACTAAATAAATATTATAAATGCACCAAGGAGCGTCCGCGACAACGCGTGAGAATTTAGTGTATGCGTAGACATAATTTGTCGGCTTATTTAAAAAATGATAATAAATATTTATCAAGATACATGGCAAATGCATTACCATATCAATAAATGATATGCATCTTGATATTTTTAATAATATGATATAAATATTAATTTAACATTACATTCCAAGAAATATAGGTAATAATTATTTTTGAGTAATAATAATAATAATTAGTATAACCAATACTGTATGTATGCTTTTATCTATACCGACAAGAAAGAAATATATAGATTATATTTTGGTTATGCACAAAATAATTTAAGTTATCATATTAAAGTACTGTACATTATAATTAATAATAACTTAAGTATATTAGTGGAAATTTTCATTCCTAAAAATTGCAACTTCATGTTTTATTTCTAAACAATACTGTCAAATTCCTACGACGTTGTCAACACTGTCATCGTGTCGTATGTCATTGTTTTACAACATAAAAGTGCATTGATTTGTTAAAAAAAATATTGGATTATTTCTGCTTATTTTCTCGAATATAATATAAAACTATTTTAATAAACTTAATTTATAAAGTTAAATATTCAAAAATGTCAGCACTAGTGATTCACTGTACCTAAAATGTCTGAGGTGGAAGAAGAAGTGAAAAAGATTGAGTTTGATCCAATTTTGCCAGACAGGGGTATTTTATTTTATGAAGAATGTCCATCGGAATGCGAAATTGAAAAACCTATATTACTTCCGCTGAAATCTCCAACTCAAATACGTTTCGAACAGTTACAACGCGAAGCTGTACAAGTGTGGAAAGAAAAACAAAAGACTGCTCAGAAGAATTAACACACAGTTTTAAGAATTAAATAGCAAATACAGAATTAAAAATGGTTTACACATTGTTTGTGATAGAAATAATATCAGCTTTTATACTAGCAGCTACTCTTTTATACCGATATGGCGACTGTTACCGAAATCATATATTGGTAACAGTATCAGTCTTAACGGCATGGTACTTCTCATTTGTTATTATGTTTATTTTACCACTGGATGTTTCATCAGTAAGTATTGTATGCTTATTTCATCATAAGGAATATTTTTAAAGTATATTGTTTTATGCTATTTATAAGTATTGGACTACATACTTAGCGCATAATTTAAAATTTTCAGACTGTTTATAGACAGTGTTTAGATAATGCAACTCAAATTGTAAATCCATCTTTACAAGCAACAAATACAAGTACTGCACCTCCTCCAAGTAATCAGTGTCAAAAGCCTTGGAGTTTTGTGCCAGATAATGTATTTCCTAATCTTTGGCGTGTTGTATATTGGACATCACAGTGTTTGACATGGTTAGTGAAAATGCTTTTCTTCTTTTCTCCAATCTTTAATAAAAAATTCAGAAATTATTATTATATTTATAAATAATTTTACATAAGCATGTAATTAAAATTAAAACTCATTTTATTTTAAAATATTTTTTTTAATGTTCTTTTACTGTGCTAACTTTCTTGTAAGACGAAACCGGCATTGAAAGCTGCCACTCATCTTATAATTTCTCAAAATTAGATGGAAACATGAGAATGAATAACAGAAATATAAATAAAAATTCTTTGTCTACTCTTCTATATGAGAAAAAAATATTAATTAGAATTGTTTTATAACTTTCCATCTTTTATTTTTTCATAAGTACTTAAAAAGGATTTACTTAGTCCCTATTATACATTAGCTACCCCACCAACAACTTTTTTAAGCCAACATTATGATATGGTTGCTTATACCACCAAAAAGAATATAACTTGAGAAACCAAATCAAAATAATCTTCACCAAAAACCTGATATATAGTAATTATTCAGTTAATTGTGTTTTTTTTTCAGGCTTATCATGCCAATGATGCAATCATATAGCAAAGCAGGGGACTTTACAGTGAAAGGCAAATTGAAATCAGCATTAGTTGACAATGCAATATATTATGGCTCATACTTATTTATTTGTGGCATTCTTCTCATATATATTGCGTTAAAACCTGGAGTGTATTTGGACGGACCTAAGATAAAAGCTATAGCATCATCTGCTAGTAACACATGGGGATTGTTTCTTTTAATTTTACTCCTAGGTTATGCCCTTGTGGAAGTACCAAGAAACTTATGGAACAATTCCAAAAAGAATTACACTTTGACATACAGTTACTTTAAAGTAGCAAAATTGAGTACTGACAAATGTGAAGCTGAAGAAACTGTGGATGATATATTAGAGGTAAATTATTATTTTCTTTGTGTAGTAAATATAATAATTTTCTTGATTATATTTTGATTACATGAAAAAAATAAATAAACTTTATTGTTATTGTCAGTGTTATACAATTATAGTTGAATTATACAAATAAAAGTAATCATATATTTACATGAATCATAGATAATGATGTATTAAATATTTATTACATGTTACTCAATAATAAACTTTATTTGTATATGTACAGAGTCTTAATTCGGTTACTGCTGCAGTAGGCCCAGGACATCCATTGCACAGGCATGTGGAAACTATAGTGCAAAAGTTACCAATACAATTAAGAGATAAACTAAATTCTAGAGCTCCCCCAGACAGACCTTCACCACCATCTCTGAAATCACTTGTAAATTTACATAAAAAGGTAAGTTATTAGGATTCATAAATTAAAGTATAAACTGTATATTTTTGTTTTATAAATGGTTAAATTATCTTTTAATTAAAAACTGTTTTTTTTTTTCACGAACCATAATAGTAACCAAAGAATTTAGTCTGGAGACTGTTTGTATTCCACTTTCCGCCCAGATTTGACACATTGCTTGTTGATTGGCTAAACCCGCCGCCGCACTGTCTTACCAGAGACATTAAACACAATATTAAAACATTGAAATATCTCAAATGCTTAAAGATTGACAATTAAAAAATACATGTGGATAGACAATTTTTTTTTTAACACTTTTTAAACTATTTTTTGTTTGTTTTTAAACAAAAAAATTGTTTAAAAATTGTCTAACTATAAAAGATAGTTTAGATAAGCATAAAACAGATATAATTGAGAAATATCACTTTTGTTTTATTTTTTGAGTTTGTTTTTTGACAAATACTAGTATGCCATTGTGTAAAAGTGGAACAGTGTCTGACTGTAAACAGACAGACTGTTTGGTTGTGGGTTCAATTCCCACTCGTGGGAATGTTTATATCTAAATTATTTTCATTTCTCCGTTCTCGTAAAACAAAACTCGACGTTGAGTTCCGCAATATAAGACGGAATGACTCGAATTCGGGCGGAAAGTAGCGAATGGAGTGTTTTGACACTAGGTACTCTGATTACCCTGCGATACTGGATAAAGCGTGAACCTACTTTTATTTTACTATATAGAATATATTGCACCTTTAGAATTATAGGGACCTAATCAAAAAAAAAATGATTTTTTGCCACAAAACAACTTAAGGCAACGACGAACGACGATCTCTATCGACTTTGATTAAAACAAGATACAATAATATAATTTATAAAACATAATTTCTTTTCAAAAAACTTAAATGTACAAATCTATATTTTCCACTTTTTAATACAGTTCTAAAGGTATGATTTTTATCTTTTAAATTTTACAGACAATCAAAGCCCTACACGTGTTACAAAGAACAGAAACACAATGGGGTCTCATGTTGGAGCGCATATTTCATTTGGAGGACATCGCGTCAAACTCCCGCTCGCCCGACCACAGGTTTCAACACACATTCCACACACCACGACCTAGATTACAACGTATATTCTATCCACCTATTATAGGTAAAATTATTACTATAATATGAATATGAAATTTTATTTAAAGTCTTATCGCCTGTCGTGGCGCAGAGGCACAAGCGTGCGACTGTAAATGCGACAGTTGTGGGTTCGATTCCCACTCCAGGAAATGGAATTTTTCATTTCCTGGGTTTGGTAACAAGGCAAAGCGCGGCGTTGAGTTCCGCCACACCAGTGATTTATCGCCTAGGTTCCTTCTGCCTACCCTGCTATATGCGGGATACAGCGTAAAACTATGTATGTATTTATTTAAAATCTTTGGAACACCTTTTGACTATAAATAATATGGTTGTGATCATAACAATATAACCTATTATTATTTTCCCGTTTTGTTAGATGAAGCGCGGTGTTAAGTTCCGCCACTCAACACGCAATATCGTGAATTTGGTCGGAAAGTTGATAGCCAGAAAAAGCATGACATATATTTATATGTAATTCTAATTTAGTAATTCAAATTTGCATTGTTCAACATTTTATGTTCATAATATAGGAAAAATGTAAATTGTAAATGACATTAACGGTACTATAGCACTTTATTGCTATGTCGAGATATCAATTTTTAATTAACCTCTTTCTCAATTGTATTTTTGAGATAAGATACATTAGTTTTTAGAAACTAAGTATTGATAACGCCTGTCGTGGTGCAGACGCACAAGGGTGCGACTGTATGCGCGACATATTGTGGGTTCGATTCCCACTCCAGGAAATGTTAAGTTTATTATTTTCATTTCCTGGGTTTGGTAACAAGGCAAAACGCGACGTTGAGTTCCGCTACTCAGCACGCAATACCTCAATTCGGCGGAAAGTAGAGAACGGAGTGTCTTAACACTAGGTTTCCTCTGCCTAACCTGCTATATGCGGGATACAGCGTGAAGCTATGTATGTATGTATATTTTATGAAATATTATGCATTGTATACTTGTGTGAATATATGTTAAAAAAAATTAAATTAATTACAGAATGGTACTGGGAATGTTTTCTCAAGCAGTATTTCTTAAAGACGATGGCGGTGGTCACTTGTATACTGTCAGTGGCAGTCGTATGGTCAGAAATGACGTTCTTTTGTAAGAAGCCGGTGCTCTCGATATTTGCTATGATTGTTAATTCTGCAAGAGACAGCTATAACTATGCAGCTATTGTTGTAAGTTATTTTATTTGTATTTATTTTACAGTATCTATTATCTATTTCGAAATGATTTTTATTATATTTTTAGTCATTGTGACGCTGTGGAACAATGTCAGACAGTGGCATGATTATATTTAAATTATTTTTATTTCCTCGCGGCGTTGGGTTTTGCCATTCAAACACGCGGAACTCAACGCCGCACTTGTCCCAGCAGAATAAAGAAGTGATAATAATTTACATATAATTTGCATTCCCTCAAATGGGATTCGAACTCACAACCAATCGTATTTTCAGTCCGACTCTGCTTTATTATATTGAAACTAAACCCAATTTAAACTATTTTCCAGTCGATATCAACTCTGATAATAGCCTACATGTTCTACTGCGCCTACTCCACTGTGCTCAAGATACGGCTTCTCAACCTTTACTACCTGGCGCCTCACCACCAGACCAACGAGTACAGTTTGATATTCTCTGGTATGATGGTCTGTAGGCTTACTCCGGCCATGTGCTTGAACTTCCTTAGTTTAGTACATATGGACTCACATGTTATTAAGGAGAGGATTATGGAAACTTATTATACGCAGGTAAATAGAAAATGTTGTATTTTGACGTTTTTATAGTTAGAATTATTTCAGTTAGTTTTTTTTAGATTTGTTAAGCACATATAATTGATATGTATAATAAATTGCCATTTTTAATAACGTTTACTTTATCAATCCTTACTAATATTATAAATGCGAAAGTAACTCTGTCTGTCTGTCTGTCTGTTACGCTTTCACGCCTAAACCACTGAACCGATTTTGATGAAATTCAGTAGGAAGATAAAACTGTACTTGGGGGAGGACATAGAATACTTTTTTCCGCGAAAAAATGGTAGAAGGGGACAAAATAAGGGATGAAAGTTTGTATAGAAGTTCCTTAGTGTCAAACATAAAATCATGTAAAATTATTCAACTGTTGACAATTTTCACACTTAAACCACTTAACCAATTTTGACAAATAATCTAGACCTTGGGAAAGACTACTACTCCTTACCACGTTGCGCGATATAACCGTATTCCACGCGGGCGAAGCCGGGGGCGGAAAGCTAGTATTAAATAATGTTAATAACAATTACTTTAAACATAACTGTCTCTAAATGACTGAAAAATGAAATGGATGAATTTCATCGAGTGGGATCGAATCCGAAACCATCGCTAGTTAGACGTTGTCCTACTGCGCCACTATAGCGTTTTGATGTAAACATATTTTATTAAATACGATACTAACCATAGATTAATAGTAACCATTTTTTTTTAGATAATGGGCCATATGGATGTATTAGGCATTATAGCGGAAGGCTTCAACATATATTTCCCAATGTTGGTAGTACTGTTGTGTCTAGCGACGTACTTGTCGCTTGGCAGTCGTTTGCTTTCACTGTGTGGCTTCCAACAGTTTGTGGGTGATGATGAGTTAACTACTGATTTGGTGGATGAAGGAAGGGAAATTATTAAGCGAGGTATGTTATTTAGTCTTTTCTTACTTTATGATATCTTATTGATTTTTTGAACTTTTTAATATATTTGGACATATTGTTTACTAACAATATGTCTAAATATATAAACAAGTTATCAGTTCCAACATACTTGTTGGCGGAACTGATGATGTATTGTTGAATGAGAGCAAAAAATTGTAAATATGTAATAGCTTGACATTTTTCTCGTATAGGTAAGGTTAGAAGACACTAGTGTAAGGCACTGTATCGAAATATTGCCTGTTGCGTGGTGGAATTCAACGACGCACTGTCTTATCAGAACGGAGAAATAAAAATAATTGTAATTTAATAGTTTCCAGGGGTTACAACCCATAACCGCTCGCATTTATAATCAGATACTGTCCCACTGCGCCACTATGGTCTCAAAATGTTGTTCACCAAATTGGGATGTTAATAAATAGGCGCAAACCAATCAAAATGATAATATTATTATGTGAAAGTCCTAAATCTAAAATAAATCTATAACAATTTTTTGTGCTATAGAGAAACGCAGACGTCAACGTACAGAGGAATCCATAGCGCGTCGTCGCGACTACAACGAGCGCTTCTCCAACTACCGCACCAGGGACAACCAAGATGGAGGTAGCACCACTTTTTATATTGCTTGTTTTTATGAGAAAATACTACTTTACTGCACTTCTACCCTATGAAAAATTTAGTTGCCTTAAGTTTCATAACTTTTCCTTCACATATTAACCACTATATAAAATTGTAAAATTCTTCCGTTACTCATTGAACTGCGCCTATAAAGGATTACTTATATTAAATTATAAAGATAGGAGAACATATACACGGAATTACAAAATATAAAAATAGAAATAGCATGACTGGTCTTGATTTATTTTTTCGTTACTCTGTTCTGATAAGACTAAGCGCGGCGTTTAGCTCCACCACTCAACACGCAATATCTCAAATTGAGGCGGAATGTAAAGAACGGAATGTCCTAACATTACGGTCTCTGTCTACCCTTTTAAATGGTGTAAACTATAGGCTTTAAAAAAATCATACTTTATACTTATTTAACTTCACGCTTTGTCCCTAGCGGGGTAGTACGAACAGAACGTAGCGCCAAACGCTATGGTCCCTACATACATCTTTCCCCTCGTACACAGTCATTCATTTATCATTGCATGCATGCATTCTGGAGGGTCCTCATGCTTTTACGTCCTTCCTCCAGTATCATTGATACCTTGTTCTTGAAGGTCAACCGAGGTGTCCCCCTACCACCTCTTACCACTCACTTTTGCTTAATATATCTTTCTTACCATTCTTTCAACGTGCCCAAACCATCTTAGCACGTTCTTCTTCATATAAAATACTAAACGCAATTCAATCGGTTATTGTGCATGTGTGTCACGTTGCAGCCCGCACCGGGCTCCTCAACGACGTGGAGGCAGACTACTACGTGAGCGACCGCACGTACCAGGCGCCCAGCCCGCACGAGGAGGTCGACGCGCGCGCGCCCGCACCGAGGCGCGACATGACCATGCCGCCTAGGGGACTATTTGACGATGTATAGACATAGCTTTTAATATAGGTTTATTTATATTCGAGCTTTTTTTGTAAGATTATTGTAGAATGTGTACACTTATTATAAACAAAAGTAAATCCATTAGTCTCGGTTTCTATAGTAAACGGTGGTAATATATGAAAAATATAGCTTAACACATTTCTTTTTAATTATCTAACGCAAACTAAAAAAGTATTAATAGCACTGTTAGAGCACTTTCTACAAGCAGTGTCTTCACGAGTGTCACACAATAGCAATAGTTATTGTAAAATAGTTATTGTCTAGAGCTATATTATTGATACGTTTTCACGTAAATTTTAGAATAATATTAAATGTTAAAATAGTTTAATCGTATATTAAGGCTTCGTGATTATTTTGTACAAAAATATTTTGCATCAGTTGTTTTTGTTAATCAATTATAAGGCCTTGTTTATATAGTTTTATTGTATCGCCATATATAATCTTTTAATTTTATTTATTACTATATCGTTGACAGCTTTTATGAGATTTTGTTATTAAATGGCGCTATTGAAGATAAAAATATAGTTTTAAGTAGCTTAAGTAATCTATCATACCTTAGGATGGCCGTGAAATACTTTAGTTTTTATATATCTACAACGTAGTTGCTATTATAACTAACTTCATAGAATACGACAATAACTTTTAAATATTCATGCAATTTAAAATATCCGAATTAATATTCAACATATTGTTACCGATTGTAAACGACTTTGTATAGAAGTTTTGACCACTAGAAAAATTAACCCTGATCTATTAAGCTTTAAGTTTAAGAATGACACTCCAAATAATAAAATAAAAAAGGGCATTCTGTTTATATAAATTGAATAAGTTTACTAATTTTATTAATTTACTAAAGCTTTGTGTTAAATTTTGCTAAAATCCAGATTGCGTTTGACCAACAGTCAAAATGTAATGACGTAGTAGTATGATTGTAAAATATAGGAATATGTTAATTCAATATTTATAATTATTTGTTCCATTCCGTTCGCCAATTGCCTTGGCATTAAATGTATAATACACTATGTGATAGCAAATTTGTTTTATTATAACCCTTTTCTATTGTTACGTCTTCGTGGCGCAGAGGCACAAGCGTGCAACTGTAAACGCAACAGGTTGTGGGTTTGATTCCCACTCCAGGAAATGGAATATTTCATTTCCTGGGTTTGGTAACAAGGTAAAGCGCGGTGTTGAGTTCCGCCATTCAGCACGCAATGCCTCAATGCGGTGGAAATTGTGGAATGGAGTGTCTTAACACTAGGTTCCCTCTGCCTATCCTGCTATATGCGAGATACAGCGTGAAGCTAAGTATGTATGTATGTTTCTATTGTTATATATTGATGGTAACTAAGATGGTCCTGAAATATAGTGGTTAGATTTAACAACTTAAAAAGATATAATTTTTAGAAAACGTATAAAAATTTTGAACGCGGGAGCGGGAGTCGAACCTACGCCTCTTAGTAACGGTCCAAGCGCTCCAACCGCTTAGCCATATTCTATATCCAGCTGCGTCGAAATTCTTATATATTTGTTATAACTTATTTTTGTTAATACCTCTGTAGAGAGATTTTTACAAATTTCTACTATCCAAAGACTATTTTTAAGAATAATCGTTTGGCAAGAGAGAATGCTATTAATTAAATATTTTTAATAGTTTTAATCACACACTTAGGAAATGAAAAACATATTTAGAAAAAGTATAAAAATGTTTTTTCTGCTTTCAAAAGTTTCATACATTTTATAAAAATATTTTTCATTTCCTAAGTGTGTGATTAACACTTGAAACGATCAAAAATAATATTTTTAATCTGAATTTTTGTTTTAAACTCTGTATTAGTTAAAAATAGGGCTGACTACTTAAAATGTTATATATCAAAACCAAAAACAAGATTTCAAAAGAAGTGCATAATGAGATGAATAGTATGAAGATATTCAGTAAATCCATTCAGATTAATTGAATGTAATCCATGTGCAAACTTTCAATTAAATCATATAAGTGAGTGAAAATAGCGTTACAAGAATTTTCTTACATTAGTAGATAGGATGTAGGATGTAGGTAAAAAAAGTGTGTCGAAAATATAAAAAAGTACCTTGTGGAAAGTCATTTTATTATGAATAATACACATGTCAGTTTTCCGTATAAATAATGGTAACTGGTACTGGTGTGACTTCACTTGAAGTAAACTTTAATATTATCTACTTTGACTCGCAACTCGTGCGAAGACTCCTTAGATAAATCTTGAGCATATGTTTGATAAATATCCTTTAACTTATTCAATTCTTCTGTTTTATGAAGTTCTGGAAGTAAGAAGAAATTATAATTATATAGAAAACAAAACATTTCAATGTTACAACATTTGAAACAAATAATTTTATTAGTACCTTTTAATTGCTTTATCAAGATTTCCATTAAGTTGAGAGCATCCCTTCGATTTCGCACTTGATTGCTATTCTCTAAAATATGAATATATATATATATATAAATATTAAAAATATAAAATTCAATAGATAACCTAAATTTTAAAAATATCTTGACCATATTAACTCTACTTCCACTTTCCATTCATAAGAATAAAAACCTATCAACATAAACACATGAAGTAATATAAATTATAGAAACTAAAATTTAATAATAAAGTTTTATAATTTATTAACATTTATTCAAACTATGGACCATATATGTTCATTTAATGACTGCACTAGTAACAAAAGAAATTCATTAGAAATTTTAAATCAATGAAACAAAAATAGTACAAAAAAAATAAACATAACTCACTAAGCGTATACTCCACAATATCAGCAACATGGCCAGTGACCATAGCGACCGCATCCTTGCCCGGGGTTTGAACCCCACACTCCTCAGTGTCCATAGGCTCAGTGCGCAGTACCGCCAACCTCTCTACCACACATGATACCGACGCTAGGATAGCTAGCTGGGTGGAACGGGAACTGGAAGGATACGATTTGGAACAGTGCTCGAAGAAAAGATCTTGGTATTTTTCTGGAAATAAATTGATGGTCATTAATAATAAAAACCGTAAAGAATATAAAATTTCTACTTTAGCTGATATACTAATAAAAATATGAATAGAACTCTAGAACCACATTACAATGTCATAAATTTATTATTATTTTTTTAACTTCACACAGTATCCCGCATATAGCAGCGTAGGCAGAAGGTACAAGAGAACCTAGTGTTAAGGCACTCCATTCTCTTTCAACAATTCCGTTCCCCACTTTCCGCCGAATTGAGGCATTGCATATTGAATGGCGGAACTCAACACCACGCTTTGTTACCAAACCAAAAAATGAAAATACTAAATTTTACATTTCTTGGAGTGGGAATCGAACCCACAACCTGTCGCGTTTACAGTCGCACGCTTGTGCCTCTGCGCCACGACAGACGTTTATTATCTATATATAAATACGTGAAGCAAAAACTTTGTACCCCTTTTTACGAAAATTACGCGGACGGAGGAGCATGAAACTTGGCACACTTATAGTTTATATAGAAAAGGAGTGCAGAATGTTAATATATTTTTCAATAATGCATAAAAAGTACATTAAATTAATAAAATAAAGGCTGCACACACTACCATGGTTTGACATTCATGTTTATATAAAGTGATATATACATTGCTAAAGACAACGCGTTGTTAACGCATCAACGGGGACACGTTAGTAATAGTAATAGGTTATAGCGTGTATGGAACGTATATTAGTTATTGCTCTGTAACGTGCGTACCACCATGAAACAGCTAGTTTTATTAAATACCAATTTGTATTGAGTTCATTAATATTATTTTTTATGCAAATAAATCTCTTCTAGTATATATATAACCAACGCACTATATCAATATTTTTCACATGTAGCCAATAAACGAATTCAATTTTATTACTATGTGTATATATATATGTAATTTATAATTAATGTAAAAGTTTTTATCACCTTGCGTATGCGGGTCTTTAGGCCACGCCTTGCCTAACAAATCGTAGGCGGCCTCTTTCAACGCCGTCAACTGTTCCCGTCTCTGTCGCACACCTTCGTTGTCTTCTTCATCAGAATCTTTACCCATGGATAGTTCATCCTAAAATAAGAACATTAATTTGAAATAATTATTGCAATAAGCCATTTTAATCAATATACCTAAATTTTCAATTTAATTGCGCAATTGAAATAGTAGTAGCAGTCATTCTATATTTACCACTTCAAATAATATTTATATTTAAAATAAGCAAAAAGTAAGGCTAGTGTGAGTGCATTTAACATGTTTAGTACACAACCATTATGACCAAAAGCAACTGTATAAATGTTACGTTATCTGACTTTATCGTCTAAATCCTGTACCTATTTTTTTTTTAACTTAACGCTGTAACCCGCATATAGCAGGGTAGGCAGAGGAAACCAGAGAACCTAGTGTTAAGACACTCCATTCTCTTTCAACAATTCTTTCAAGTTCCCCACTTTCCGCCGAATTGAGGCATTGCGTGTTGAGTGGCGGAACTCAACGCCGCGCTTTGCCTTATTACCAAACCCAAGAAATGAAAATACTAAATTTTACATTTCCTGGAGTGGGAATCGAACCCACAACCTGTCGCGTTTACAGTCGCACGCTTGTGCCTCTGTACTTATACGTCATAATATATTTGTCTCTTTTCAGTATCGTTTTTTCGTTACATCGAATTTCAAACCATTAACATTTCATTATTTCACATCAAAAACAATTAGCTTTAATTACCTTAGACAATATCTGCTTAACAATTTCATACAACTGATGGAATCTATCACAGGACGCGACTGGTAAGGCTCTTGCGAGTGCGGTGAGTGCGTGGCGCTTGTATGTCGGTTCTTGTTTACGACTTTCTGCGACTAACGCGTCTATACACTCCGTTGATATTGACGGTGAGAGAGGCGTTTCGTTTTCTTTTACACTGAATTTCAAATTAATTAATTAATCATTTAATAAATAATAAAATGAAACGCAGTCGGGAAATGTCTAACTTTAAAAGCGAGTGGTTGTGGATTCTATTTCGAGTCAGAGGAATAATTATATTTGAATTATTTTCAATATGCAACGTCTTCGGATGGAAATAGGACTAAGCGTCTTTATACTAGATCTCTTCATAAAGCTAAAAAAATAATATTAACTGAAAAATAAAGGATACCAATCTTTTTAAAAATATACCATAACTAGAATATACTTAAAAATTAGTTATAATATATTAAAAACAAAAAATTTTTTTATACAATTATACTTACATACACAAATCAGCTAGTGCTTCCAATATATGTTGTTTTCCATCAAAGGTCTTGCCTTGCACCGCCGCCAGTAAGGAGCGAATGAACGACTCCCGCTCGTCGCCCAGACCGTCGGACAACTCTTTGCATATTGTCTTTATTGCATTTGCTGCCTGAATACAATAAAAAATTGCTTTAATATTTATACATACATATATAGCTTCACGCTGTATCCCGCATATAGCAGTTTAGGCAGAGGGAACCTAGTGTTAAGACACTCCGTTCCCCACTTTCTGCCGAATTGAGGCATTGCACTGAGCGGCGGAACTCAACGCCGCGCTTTGCCTTGTTACTAAGCCCAGGCAATGAAAAATTCCATTTCCTGGAGTGGGAGTCGAATCCACAATCTGTCGCGTTTACAGTCGCACGTATATATATTTATGCTATTTAAAAAATGGATAAATTATTAAAACTGCCAATTGTGTAAATTTATTGCACAATGTTTGTATTTCAATATCAAAAAAATACATTCAATTAAAAAATCATGAAAAAAAATATATTTTCTAGCTTAATTATAACAATAAATTGATAAGTCTTATTATATGACTATTTAAAATAAATTATTTTAACAGTACGAACCTATCAGTAACCAGATACTAAAAAGAGTTCAAATCGTTATATTTTCAAAAAATATATTCTCTTAAACCCAAAAACACTTCTCCAAAACGAAAAGAAAAAAAAGGAATTATTGACAATTTTACACAATATACAAACAAATAGTTCGGGAAAGGCGGCCTTATCACTTAAATTGGTCTCTTAATAATAAATAATAATATCACCTGTATTTTTTTAGTCCAACTGCCAGAAGACAGTGCTAGTTCAGTGTACGCGCGTATAGCGGGCAGGTGTTGGCGGATGCCACTCGCGCGAGTCGGACTCATATCTGACCATATTTCTTCAAACGTTTCCACTGTTGTTGAATCTGTCATTTTATTTAACAATTTCTTGTTATATTTTGACCAAATTATATAAAATCTTTATAAATTGTACGTTTTTTTTAAATTGATGTATACATTAATATAACACGAAGCCATATTACTCTAAAGCTTCATCAAAGTTGGTTCAGTAGCTTTTATGTGAAAGAGCAACAAACAGTTGTTAATAGACCTTTACTTTATTGTATGGTAAAAACTGGTGATAATCTGCTTTTTTATTTACTTTCCGCTAATATTGAAGATATCTCCAACACTAGGCTTTATCCATCTGGACAAAGGCAAAAATACTTAACATTTAATAAAATATAATTCATGTCTAGTGGAAATCAGAAAATTTTCTACTACAGCTTAATAGTGTCAATTTAATTTCAGAAAATATGTTACATTTTCCACACAATATCAATAATACCCCAACAAAACTATATATGATTCAAAATAAACAAAATATGAAGAACAGATTGAGTTTATATTAAACGCTCCTTGACTATATACTACAAAAAAATTCCAATAACATACAACTTACCATCTTCTTTAGGAGCATGCATTGCAAGAAAGACTACAGGTGCTAATATTTCTTCGTTGTCCTTTATATGTTCGATTTTAGCTTTGGCAACTGACTTGAGTGTTAACGCAATGGCCGACCGTGACGCATCATCCTCTTTTGTTTCATAGAGATTCACCAGTTTCTTCATTAATTTTTCGATAGATTGCGCCTATAGTAATGAAAATAAATAATTTAAACAAGATTATCACATACTTAAGTACTTAATATCTACTATTAACTTTTTGATCTTAGTGTCATCTTGATCTTAGTTTACTGAAAAACATTTCATTTTTAAAACAGAAAATTAAGACATATTCGAATAAATAAAATAAATATAAACGAAAGTAACAATAATTAATACTTAAATTAATTATTAAAAAAATATACTATTAAAATAAACATGTAACACACCTTAGCATATGCAGAAATCTGTCCCAAAGCCTCTGCATAATTTTTCCTAACAGTTGCATTTCTATCGAATATTCCATTTAACAAGTTAGTCATAATTTTCCCAGCGACCGGTTCTAAGTCGGCCCTTAAATAATGAGCTGATAGCACTAAGAAATGTGCACACGCTGCTTTAGTACCAAGTTGCGGTGATTTAGTCAATTCAAGTATTTTAGGCAACATATCTTTCATTACGTCTATGTTGATGAACGGCATACACTGAAAGAAAATATTTGAATAATAATTTATATTTATAGAGTTCAGATTTTTTGTTTACATATTTGTAATTTCAGTTGCTTTACTCATGCTCATTTCCGCTCATAAAATAGGTAAAACACAATATAAAATTGTAAACATTTCTTATAATAATGATAAATGTTATTTTTTATCCTTTCTTAGATTAAGGATGGCAGATCTATTCTATGCTACAATATCGAAATTCTGCGGCAATTCGAGTATGATATTACATATCACACAAATTACACATACTCGTAAACTACAAAAATAACATCACCAGATGTTTATTTAATCATCTTTAATGAGTTTTTAGCTAACAGCATATCTAAGTAGAAGTTAACTAAAGAAAATAGAATTTATTTTTTTTTTTTTCTATCTTCAAAAATGACTGAGATATTAAGAGTTAAAGTGCAGCCTCGATCGCGCTAGCGTGTGACGTCACGTGGCGATACGCCGCTTGCACACTTACATACATGTACGTTGTAACAACACGCACACCGCCACACCGCATACTGCACCACTTGCGTAAGGAGATATATACCTATCGCCACGTAACATCACACCTTAGCCCGATTTTTATAAATCAAAAACTATTATTTGCAAGAACACGCGCATTTAATGCATTCACTTTTTTTAATATTTAGATGTGTTGGTGTGACTCATTCAGTAAGTGAGTAATCAAAAATTTATTTAATCAACATAAAAAAATCTATTATTGTATTTCTAATCCTAAGTGATAAACACTTTTAATACTATAAAAAAAAAATTGATCCATATGTTTTACAATTAAAATATTCCAAAACCTATGAATACCTTAACAACAGTATCAGTAGTATAGTGATGCCGGGCGGCGGTGGCGCGCATGTCGTCGAGCAGGTCGCGCGTGCCGCTGTCCGCCAGCGCCGTGCTCAGGTACGACAGCTTGGCGGACTCCAGCTCGCCCGCCGCGCCCACCAGCGCCGGCACCAGCCGCCACAGGAACGGCGACAGGCTGCTGCCCGCCGCCGTTACCAGCTTGGCTACTGTTTGGAGACTGGAATCAAAACAATTACTTTTCTTTTGTATGGATAACGGATGACAAACGAGCTGAAGGACCACCTGATGGTAAGTGGTTACCTTCGCCCAGGAACATCTACAACACCAGAGACGTTGTAGATGCTTTGCCAACCTAGAGGATACAGATGGAAAGGGAGGACAATGTAGTAGTCCGCTATCGGAGCCACCACATTTTGGGTATAACTTATACATACATAATATCACGTTTATACCTAGCAGAATAGCCTCATCCACAGTTATTAACTACTTCATACGTACCCTCCGGCCCTCATGCTTTGTACGTGACCTTCTTACGACACTGTTCTCGAAGCAAATCAACCGAGGTTTACCCTACCTCTCCTAGATAATTTATACTTGGCCAAAGGAAAAATGTATTTTTTCTCAGTTTCACACTTTATGCCTCAGAACAGGGTAAACAGAAAAAACGTAGTGCCCAGACATTCAATTCGACAGCGCTCCATCTGAATTAGAGACATTGCGTGTACAGAAGCAGAACTTTCAGCGCCGGGAATTGAAAAAAAAACCCCGAATAGAAAATCTGTCATACTGCGCCACGGTGACCTCAAATTTACAATTGATACATTTAATATTTCAACCATATATATATAAATATTAGTTAAAAAAAAATATCAAAATAATTTATTTATTAAATAAGAAACTTACCTCACACTTCTTACTTCTTTAACAAGATTTGTAATCCCTGTATCCAATAGCACGGGCAAAATGGCAGACACTATTTCTTTTCCATCTTTACCTTGGTTGACATCAGAAGCTTGTATACATAGCTAGAAATAAAACATTTATTAAGACTTTTGAAAAATACACTGTATATTTTTTTTTAATTTTATATAGGGGCCTGCACTGTGCACTCGTATACATAGACAAATACTCCTTTTTAATGTTTATATTTATTATATAAGCAATTATAATAATTTAATTATATTTATTACAACACTAAAATATGTTTTTTTAGCTTTATGCATCGACCGCATATAGCAAAATAGACTGAGAGCACAAAGTATTCCTTGTTCTCCACTTATCATTAAAATATTCGCTACTTTCCGCCTAATTATGAGCCTTTTAATTGGGGAAAAAAAAACGCAGCGATTTGTCTGTCTAAAGCGGGGATATAAAATAACTGCCCAACTGCGCCACAAAGGATCTATATACACATAATCGTAATAGATATATCATACAATTACAATTAATATTATCGCAGCGTAGTGGTATAGAGTCTAACTGTAAAGACTACGGTTGTGGGTTCGATCCCCATACGGGAAAATGATTAATAGTTCTTTCCACTACCCTTTCAAAGCGGGAAAAAGAATGAAGTTGTTTATTTTTGCTTTTCGCAACTATCATTATATGTACTTACTTTAGACAATACATTCGCAGTGGTGGTAGCAGCTTGTCTAGTCCCTTCATGTACGTCGTCCATAACACGGAACAATTGAGTCCAAATTGTAGGCAAATGTTCTAGAGATTGGTGTAGATTTTGTGCACCCCTGGAATATTATTCTTTATAATAATATAAGCGTTGTTAATTTTAAGCATTGAAAACAAAAATATATATATAAAATTATAGCAATATACATTTTTTCATTAAATGTAGCAAGATTTGAAACTGGGCGTCTTTTTTTTTTTTTTTTATGGATAACGGATGGCAAACGAGCAAAAGGACCACCTGATGGTAAGTGGATACCTTCGCCCATGAACATCTACAACACCAGAGATGTTGTAGATGCGTTGCCAACCTAGAGGATACAGATGGAAGAGGAGGACATTGTAGTATTCCGTTCTCGGAACCATCACATTTTGGGGAAAGGATGGGTGGGAATGGGAAAACCTGGCTTACATGCCATCGAACCGGAACACATCATAAGATATTTGGCGGTTCGTCTTTGACATGATAGTGGTCGCGAGCCAGACGGAGGACGAACCTCCTACCACAAAACGTCTCTTGTTGGAGTCAATTAAAATTCAAAAAAAAGTGAACTAACGTAATTCACTACTATGTAAAGTAATAAATTATTCAATTTCTTTTATTAATATTCATCTTAAGCACTAAAATCGTCATAAGGGCAAGTTTTTTAGATCCTAAAATAATTAAAAAGATCCTATCCTAAAATATTACGTATCCTAAGAATATTATTTACACTTTAAAATATCAATAATATACTTTATATTTTTATATTGTTATTTAGATATATCACAGAGCTTAGATATATGGGTGCTTGGAATAAATATTTTTTTTAAATTAAACTAAATATAAATTAAAAGTTTACCTTAATAGATCAGAGAGGGCGTTGCAACATGACATCCTCACACGCCATTGGTTAGAAGTCAAGTTGTTCACGAGGTCGTTTAATATCTCCTTATGGTACTTGTGAACCTATATTGTATATTGGTAATAATTATATACTTTATTAAAGATAGATCTGGGTAGATTTTATTTATGAGTCTAATTAATCCAATTATAAAAGCGCGAAGTCCCTAAACAGTCGGAAAGTGGACAAAAAAGTTATTTTTTATTCTCATACCGTTTGTCATTTAGTATGCCGCTAAATTGAATGAGATACTAGTTCATAAGAAAAATAATTCGAAATCACAGATCTTTCAAACTCATTCATAAGCGCGTTAACGATGAGTTCAATTTATATTACGATATCCACGTTATATATTTTTTTTTAACACAGAAGTGTAGTTTACTAAATAAAAACTTAATACTAAAAAAAAAACAAAAACTTACAGTCTGCTGTGTATTAGGCACTATCGCATGCCAGATGCTCGCCATAGAGTTCTGAATACGCGGCGTCGGGTCGAACCTGTAGCGGTACAGGCGCGGCACTATGCGCGGCAAGTGCGCTCCGAGCTGAGCGCCCGCTTGCAGGGCGATCGAGTGGAAACCGAATGCCGCACCTGAGACAGATATATATGTAGCTCTCAACTTGATCTTTATCATAAGGACCTGTAAGGCCACTCTGAGGGAGGGGAGAGAGAGATAGAAGTAGTGAAAATCAAATGCTGGATCAGGGGAAGAGAGATAGATATAGTGAAAACTAAATGCTGCACCTGGAGTAAGAGAGGTAGATATAGTGAAAACCGTATGTTAGACCAGCAGGGAAAGAGGTAGATATAGTGGAAATCAAATGCTGGTGCAGGAGGAAATACGTAGATATAATGGAAACCGAATGCTGCACCTGGTGGGAGAGCGAAATAAGTAGATATAGTGAATATCGAACACTGCACATGGAAGGAAAGAGAAATAATTGTTTATACTTTCTCCCATGTATTTTTTTTAAGTACAATAAAGAATATATACAAAGAGATAAATATAGTGAAAACCGTATGTAACACCCAGGGTAAGAGAGACACGTATAATGGAAGCAAAATATTTCACCTGGGGCAAGAGAGATAGATATACTCGTATGTCGCTTTCACTGCTTACCTCTCTTAGAATTCCATACTGAATTGTGATGAGCCAAATGCATGAATTTGTAAAGTAAATCTGGTTGATTTAAATCAGACGCTAAAGAGCACAGCTCTTTGTATGTCGACAGATTGCCTCTGAAAATAAAAAAAAATATTAGTACAATGAAGTAATATAGTAGAACGAAATATATTTTCTCAACTATGGTACGATTTTATATTAATCTGTAAGTGATATTAAAAAAAAATGCAAGTTCTCAGTGCTTTATAAAGCAAGTTATTCTTTTTTATTAAAACAAATCAAACTTAATACAATATTTTTAAAAAAGGCAATATTTACCCAGTAGGAGCTTTCCCCAGTTGTCCTTCTTCAAATATCTTGGTGTCCTCAGTAACTTGCGCGACGGAGCGCTTGCCGCTGGTCAACTGTTCTATTATCTGACCTACTAATGCTTTCTTTTGATTTTCATCGGAATTTTGATAAACTAGGCTCAAACCTTTGCTGGCTACATCTTGTACTATGTCTGTAATTATAAAATTATAAACAAATATGTAAAATATTTTGAATTGTATGATTGATATAATTGAAGAGAATTGGGGCGAACTTGGCACAGCGTCTGTAACTGTGAACGCGATTGGTTCTGAATTCGATTTCAACTCGAGAAATAAATTTTAATCGTTTCCGTTTTGTCGCTCTGGTAGGACAAAACGCGGCGTTGACTTCCGTTCAATGTAATCTAAATTGCGGGTGGAAAATAGACGACGGAGTATCTTGACAATAACGAAGTAAAAATCATTCTATATTTTATGCAGGTAAGATAAAGATAAGTCAAGAGCATATCATGTTTAATGGCGATACCTATAGTCAAAGTTCATTAAATAGAGATCGTAAATATAATTAAGTTTCCCTCGCCAATTATGTACATTAATTTATGGATGTAAATAAATGTAGATAAAAAAGCATAGCTTACCGCTATTTTCGGAGAGGTAATCCATAAACACATCTTGCAGGCGTTGAAGAGAATTGTTTATGGGCTCTCGTTCTGGACAATTCTTAAGTAACGCCAGCAGCCAAATACTTGTTGCCTACAAAAAATCGATATTTTTACTCATAAAATAAACATATATAGAAGTCCCACGTATTTGTTCACACTGTTCTATTATTATTCATTTAAAAAATACGAAAGATATATAGAATATAAGAATATACATATATGTAAAGCAATATTGGCTATTTAGTTTTTTAGAAAAAAAGTTAAACCACATAAGAACTAAAAAACTCTGAGGAAAAACACCTACACAACTAATCTAAAAATATAAGATTATTATTTCGTTTTTTCGTAACAATAAAATATTTATTTTTATTGTAATCTACGTTTATTTTCAACTTACTTGTCTAGAATGCGGATGTGGGTGTTTGCCAATCTTAAATAGTTCTAAAAGCAACCATTTCAACAACTCATCATTCTCCTTCATTGCATCTTGATTTCTCACTTTGTCCTTACCCTGTTGAAAAAACAAATTTTATTTCAGTCTCTTTTACTATTATGCGCCTTTAGATATCCCTTATTTTCAACGAAGAAACATAAAGTATCAGTATCCAGTATTGGTAAGGAGTGCAGAATGCTAACATTTTTTTTAAATAATGCATAAAAAGTATATTAAATTAACAAAATAAATGTTACACACACTAACATGGTTTGACATCCATGTTTATATAAAGTGATATATACATTGCTAAAGAATCCGCGTTGTTAACGCGTCAACGGAGACACTGGTTTAAATTATTTTCACTTGTCCGCTCTAATAGGGCAACATTGATTTGCTCCACTTACCAATGGTCCTGTTTAGGGCGAAAAGAGAAGGGAAAGGAAAATTGTAAATAACAAAAAATACCTCCTTGGGCAATTCTGTCCATAGATCCCTGTTCTCGTTGGAATTGACACCTTCCACGCAAAGTACCAGCGACTCGCCAATTTGTAAGTGAATTTCAAATTCTTTATTCTGTAAATTGAATTGATATTAATATTTTGTCGTACATCTAAAGAAACATACATTAATTTGTCTTACATTTTTAAAATATCACAAATTAAATTATATTAAAAAGTTTCAAGTATTTTAATTATTTTAATTGAAAAATAAAATGTATGATTTTCTATAAAGAAAATACACATATTATTTTTAGAATATAAACATGAAGACATATTTTGATATTTTTGTATAAAATAAACCACCAAAAATATGAAAGATTCAATACCTTAAACATGTCATGGATGCTTTACTTTCATGAAAGCTTTATTACAAGACATATATTTAAGAAGAGACATATTTACGTCTACTTTCCCTACATTAAACCAATATATAGATCAAACTTATAGTCCTATTAAAAAAAACATCATATATTTACTTACATCCTTAGCCATTTGCAGGAAACCTTTAACAATTTCCTTTGCAAATGACAGTCTTTCACCACAACACATCAATCCAAGCGTAAAGAGTGACCGTTCTTTAATTTTCGAAGGTATTTTAGCATTCGCCACTATTCTGAACAATTTATCGGCTACAGAAAACTTAGTTATTTCTTCATCAATTACAGACACATCAGATTGATTTATTTTAAATGGATTTTCTGTTTGTATGAGAGATTCCTGTTTTTGTGATATATCAGGCAGTGGTAAAGCAACATATCGGACTAGAATAGATATTGCGGTACAGGATGTACTGATCAGCATCACTTGTGGACTGGATAGGAGATTGGCTGAAAATGTATGGATAAATTAGCTTAAAAAAAATAGTTTACATTAAAACTAATAAAGCTATATGTACTAGTATCGTGATGAATATATAGCCGTAAGTTAATACAAACATTATAAAATATAAAATGGAATAAAACGAAAAAATGCGTGACGTATGAATATCGGAAAAAGAAAAGACATTATGGCGACACGGCGCTGTAAATATAGTGTTATTTCAACATTTAATTAAATAGTTAATTTTGATATTAATAGTAGTTTTCTTGGAATCGATTCCTACATATGTGTTAACTTCACGTTTTCCGCCCTAATTCGAGACATTGTTTAAATATAATTATACCTCCGAGTAGGAATCGAACTGACAACCATCGCGATTACTTATCGCGATAGTAAGACGTTGTACTGAACTAAGATGGCCTCGCACATTCGATATATTATTTAATTAAATTAACAATGTTTTTTTTAAACTCACCTAAACACAAAGCACCTTCCTTATACGGCTCCCAGTTGACAGGATTAAAACCTTTACCGCCAAACTTTCCTTTCTTGGACAACACAATACATCTCTCACATAAATAGGTAAAAGCTATTAAGTAACCACATTGCGATTCTAAATTCTTATTAGTCTCTGCTTGTCTCACAAACTCTTTGATCTCTTTGTCAATAGCAGTTTTATTGCTCGTATGAACAGTTATTATGGCATAGATTGCTGCAGAAGTTTCTCGAATATCCTCCTTAGTGCTTGAAGTAAAGAGGTTCTTTAAGAATGGCAATAGATTTGTGTACTTGTCAGCCATTTTTTCAGGCACACAGCCCACAATGTCCAAAAAGCATGTTAAGGGCATTACACCTACAATTTAGTATATGCATTTAATAAAAAAATAGGTAACATAACTCTCTAATAGCTGACCATATAATAACTTTGTCATCGTTTCAAATACATGCATTCGTATTTTAAATATAAATGATTTATTTTTATTAGTTAAATTACATCCACGGACTCGCACTTGCCCGTACCTTTTGTTTCTTTTTTTTTTTTTACGTGTACATACTTATATAGACTACCTAATTGTTTCTTAAGACTATGGTGAGATCTTCACCGACTGACTCTTTTTTTTTTCTTTTTTGTTTTTATTTATGAGCAGGTTAGCGACAGTTATCAGGGCGTCTCATATCGCTAAGAATATAAATGATTATAGAATATATTTATCACATATAGATATAAATTTACAATAATAAATATGTTCACTTTTTTTTTTTAAGCTATTCTGGTTGAGATCAAATTACTTTAACTAGTATAGAAATATACATGTCTTTTTAAATTTAATTAAGCTATAGCTTAGAAATTAAATATTTTTTTAATTTAGCTACGTAACTCTTGAGGATGTAGGTTCAAATCCCATCATAACCAAAATATAACAAAACAAAATTATTAAAATTAAAAAATAAGTCTTACCCGGACTAGAATTAAGTAGCGAAATTATCATAGTCAAATATCTATCAAGAGCTTCTGTTTCTAGAAGATTCTCGTGGAAGTACTTTGCGAGTATGGGCGATGTTGCGTTTGGATGATTGGAACAGTCTTCCAAATTCGCATCGCGATTCAAACACATTCTCAAATACCGTAATATCTGTAACATATAAACGTACGTACATATGAGTATCCTCTTGTAAAACATCACTAATGTATTGCCATCTACCTATATTATTACTATTAATATTTATTTGTTCCTTTTTCCTTTCAGATCAATTCTTAATATACCATCTGCATTTAGTACTACAATAAAATTTTCTTTAAGTGTCAAAAATTATTTAACCATAAAATAGCAAGGCATATAACAGCTCTCATATTAGAGCAAATTCTATATATATACTATATATTTAATCATCATAACTTTTATATCTAAATAAATAAATTCTAAATTTTACTCAAAAAAGTACCTCTTGATAAGTTTGCGGATGAAATTGTAACACTTGGTTACTAATAACAAATCGATGTTTAGCGTTAGACCCTTTCTTCCTCTTTTGCATCTGGTCCCATATGTAATTGACTACTTCCTTGAATTTGGGAACTTTGAATTTTACTTCCGATGTTGCGTCCTTGTCTCTCTTAGATGAATCTTCATCTAAGTTAACATTACTTGTCTCTTTCGTAGAAACATTGTTGACTACATCATCTATTTCATTGGCTCGAGATGTCCCATACAGACATTTTAAAGCTTCAGTTGATACATCGTCTTGACTGAAAATAACTTATTAATTAGATGTATATTAAGAAATGAAATCAATAAATAAACAAAAATGTTTCATATACTGCAGAAGCGGAATTACGAAAATGTAAGAACGGCTTTTTATTTCATATTGTATTATGACTGTTTATTTTATATTATACTAGCTGTACTTTGTGCGCGTTGTTACGACACCATAAATAAATTCAAACACCACCAAAAAGACATTATATACAAATATTGAAAAAATGTGTGGCGCCATCTGTAGAAAATTGGTCGTTTCTACTCAGAAACCTTCGTGGGCTCATACATAACAACTTTGCTAAATATCATCACATGATCAAATGCATGGTTCACGATTCTATAAAGGACATACAGACAAACATTCATTTTTATATATAAACATTCTATATATTTTATATTTCATCAATTTTATTTATATTTATTTTTTTTTGTTACAATCAATAGCAAACACTTCATAAATGTTCTATCTCACTCTTTCCTACAGTCGAACGTGTTTGTCTCTTTTTAATGCTACTTTTTCGTTACATGTAGTAAAACTCCATGTAACTCCAAATCACATCGATTATAAAGAAGAAGAACTTCAAAAAAACAATCAAACTAGTATCCTCAAAAGTAAAATTCCGAATATTTAAAATAATTTCAGTTCTCCAATTTCTAACATGACATGCGTCAAATATCGTCACCACACGGCATTAAATTTTAAATAGCCTACTTTAAAGTGCAGAAGAGAGAAAATAATAAAAATTTCATTTATTACCTGTCCCCACTCGCAAGCAACAATAGATATCTAGAAGGAATATAATCTTGTGGAAACACGGCGGCTGAGTATCTCATAGCGATGTAACGTATCATAGGCTCGTCGCTGTGCATGTAGCTGTAATTAAATTAAATCTTGTATGCAATATATAATATATAATATATATATATACTTCACGCTATATCCCGCATATAGCAGGGTAGGCAGAGGGAACCAGAGAACCTAGTGTTAAGACACTCCATTCTCTCTCAACAATTCCGTTCCCCACTTTCCGCCGAATTGAGGCATTGCGTGTTAAGTGGCGGAACTTAACGCCGCGCTTTGCCTTGTTACCAAGCTCAAGAAATGAAAATACTAAATTTTACATTTTCTGGAGTGGGGATCGAACCCACAACCTGTCGCATTTACAGTCGCACGTGTGTGCCTCTGCGCCACGACAGGCGTCATATAATAATACATATAAATGAAATTGGAGTCTCTGTATGTAATGTTAAAATAAGCGTCTTATACTACATGCATAAGAATATATGTATTTACGGCACATACACCAAAATAGCATTTTTGCAATTTTTGTCTGTCTGTTTGGGCTATGGCTAATCTCGAAAATGGCTGGACCGATTTTGACGTAACTTTTTCTGGCGGGTTTAAAAATAACATTAATCATAATTTAAAAATCTGACTTTTTTGTGTCAATTACTGATATCAGTGTATGTATACCTCCTTTTTTCCTCCTACCTAAGCCTCAGAAGGAGTTACCAATTAAGGTACCAATATATTACATAGGGAATATAATATATAAGAAAAAAGTTAGTGAAACGAAAATATATTACTTACTGGTCCAGCAAAGCAAAGAGAGCTAACGCCTGAGGCTCATCAAAGGGACTGGGTTTAAGCTTCTTACTTTCCGAACTATCATCTACATCCATTGCTTCACTTTGGGAAGTACCTGCTTCTGTTGTATCCATTTGTTCTGTTTTATCTGATAATAAGTCATAGATATTTTTTTTAAACATTTTATTACTTTCTATAGACGCACATATATTCACTTTGAAGCAATAAAAAAAGTATCTGTGCCTAACATTGTCAATAGAATGCAATGCTTTCTGTTCAAAACCCATATTACATATAAATAGTTGTGTTTTCTATCAAATGTGTATGTTAAATTATACATAACGAATTACTACAAAATTTAGCACCATAATAAATAACTATATTTTTTCAACTTGCTTTGACGACATCCTCATCCGTTTTGAAGCTTCTTTGTGTCACACACAGTAATGTGCTCTCAAATCCTATTGGAATATTTACTGGAACCAAGTTCACAGGTGTAATAGCATAATGCAAGTTTAAAAACTAACCTTCAGGTGTAATCTTATAAGCCACAGCCATTTCTAACAAGGCATCTCTTAACGCAGTTTTCATTTCAGGCACTGCTTCTGGTATTTTCTTGACCAACTCCTCAAGCAACGCAAATTGATTATTAAAACTGCTTGGACATTTCATTGCCAGACGACCTAAAAATAATATTAACATATCAATTAAAATAATCACCAGCCGTAGCGCAGAGGCACAAACATGCGACTGTAGACGCGACAGGATGTGGGTTCGATTCCCACTCCAGGAAATGAAATTATTATATTATATTTACAAAAAAATAAATTTTATATTTCATTTATTTCGCTCTGGTGACATGGCAAAGTGGAGCGTTCAGTTCCGCCACTCGAACAGAAACGGATCTTAAGGGACTTGTCTTAACACAACGTCCTCAGGTTCCCTCTGCCTACAATGCTATGAACAAATATTTCATTATACATATTCCCATATTTGTAAAAATAGTTATTGTTATACTTCATCTTTGAGAGTGCTGTGTATATAACTTTATTTAAAGTCAAAGTCAAAGTCAAATAATTTTATTCAAAATAAGAAGTTACAAGCTTCATTTTTTGAACGTCAAATAATTTACCACCGGTTCACTAAATTTAATGCCTCAGACCTGAGAAGAACCGGCGCAAGAAACTCAGCGGGACTTATTTTTTTTTTTTTTCTTTTTTATATTCGACAATGGTTTACAATTCTTTATTATTCCGACAAGATATGGTAAATCATTTATGTATATTAAAAAGAGGAAAGGACCAAGAATAGACCCCTGTGGGACCCCCATATTGATTAGTGATCCAGGAATGCGTATAAAGTGTATGTCGTCAACCTCACGGTAGTGTGTATGTCATTCTAATACTTAATTATTAAATATATGTATTGCTTTATGAACTTTTTAATAAATATATCAATTTTCGTTAAAAATAGTCGAAGGTTTTACTTCGAGTATTACTATATAGATTAAACAAACATACAAACATACACATACCGTATCGCATGCTAGCTATTAATATTTTTAAGTCACGAATTTATTGAAGATAAACTTACCTAGGCACATATAAGCTTTAGGTTGGTGTTCTGCGTGCTCCTCCGATCTAATAAGCTTTAATAATCCTTGAAGAAACACTGTTGCTACTTTCTTTAACTGAACTTCATTACCACTGAAATAAATATATTATAATGAACACATCTACTTACATTGTTTTAAGTGTAAATATATAAAGAATTTAAGTCTAAAATAAGTAAATAATAATTGGAATTATTATATTCAGTAAAAAGAAAGGAAGAATGGAATGAAATCAACTCGATTATACATAGATTTAGGCCTTACGCCTGTCGTGGCGCAGACACAATCGTGCGACTGTAAGCATGACAGGCTGTGGATTCGATTCCCATTCTAGGAAATGGAATTTTTCATTTCTTGGGTTTGGTAACAAGGCAAAGCGCGGCGTTGAGTTCCGCTACTCAGCACGCAATGCCTCTATTCGGCGAAAAGTGAGGAACGGAATGTATAGGTAATTGAGGTCGTTGGCGCAGTGCGATCGCCTCAGACCTTATGGATTCGAGTCCTACTCAGGAGAATAATTATATTTAAATATGTTTAATTTCCCGTTCTGGTAGACTAAGGATATCATTGAGCTTTGCCGCTCAACACGCAATGTCTACACTATTCAACACTAGGTTCTTTCTGCCTACCCTGTGTTATACGGAAAAAAGCATAAATATATATGTAAAAAAAGGTAAGTAGCAAAGGTGAGTGGCAAGAGAGGTAGGGGGAGACCTCGGTTGACCTTCGAGAACACAGTATCAATGATACTGGAGGAAGGTCACGTAAAAAGTATGAGGACCCCCGGAGGGCATGCATGAAAAGGTTAATGACTGTGGATGAGGCGAAAGAGGCATGCAGGGACCGTAGCGTTTGGCGCTCCGTTCTCTCTGACTATCCCGCTAGGGATAAAGCGTGAAGTTAGGAAGTGAAGGTATATATGTAAAAAAAAAATTAACTAACTTCGTAATCACGTTCAACAGGAACATAAGCGCCATGTTGCGAAGACGAGAATTGGTATTTGGGTCAAACAAAGAAGAAAATACTACCTGTAAAGAAATACAAAAAAATATATTTCTTCCGAGTGGCGCAGATCCAAATTCTGCTACATATAAAGCTTTATATGATTTTAAATATTTTTCTTATCCTTAGTATATGAATTACACTTATAAAAGATATTAAAATAAAAAAAATTCTCGTAATAAAATATTTAATGACGTGGACGATTACATACGAGTTACGACGGCAGCCGTGAGCAAGTATCGCCTTGATATTTTTAATACAAAAAAAATCCCCTTATAAACTTCAAAATCTAATTTCTAACCAGTTGCTCTTTATATAAAATGAAAAAAACTAAACTTACTTGTACACAATGTGGAAACATGATAGCTGGTCCAGTTGCCTTATTCAGATACTGAATTAGTTTCAAACGTAAACGAGTACATGCTGGCACCTACAAATTAAAAACATTATTGAGCGCAAGGAGTTTGATAATAAATAACATAACTTTCAAAAAGATTAATCAGACATCATAATTTAATCTGTTACGGTCGGTGAGTAAAATGAATGTAAAACATCTGTGATAACAAAATTTTAAAAAAGAGATTTAATAATAATTCTGGTCATTTTATAATTTTTATTAACTTGTTTTATATTTTACCTTGCGATCATCAGGAGGAACTTTCATGCCACCCCAAGTACCTAAGTACACTGAATATAAAGGAGCCACTACTGATGGTGAGCCCCAATCCACTGAGCTGAAATAAAACAACATACTTTATATATAAAATCCTATTTAAAAAAATATTTAGGATAATATTATACACCGTATATGCCTGTCGTGGCACAGAGGCACAAGCGTGTGACTGTAAACGTGGCAGGTTGTGGGTTCGATTCCCAATCCAGGAAATGTAAAAGTATAGTATTTTCATTTCCTAGGTTTGGTAACAAGGCAAAGTGTGGCGTCATTTCCGAGGATAATTGGGAACGTAGTGTCTTAACACTAGATTTTCAGGTTCCCTCTGCCTACCCTGCTATATGCAGGATACAGTGTAAAGCTATTAAGTATAATATGGCTGACTGCTTAATCTATATTGTACACTATGTTTTCTTTTATTTATTATACATATATCCAATGTTAAAAAGTTATGAATCGAAATATTATATTTACTTGTTATATGACTTACCTATTTACTCTTATAAGAGGGCTGTTGGCATGATTTGCAACACTAAAACGAGAATCTGCAGCTGCTACAATCAGTGGTACAAGTATATCATTCATATTGAAAATATCTTTACTTATAAAGTTTACGATAGAAAGTTTCATCTGGAATAATGATTTTTTTGTTTAATTATTTCATAAACAATTAATACACATGACAAAATTTATTTTATATCCAAAGAAAATATATTTTTTATTATTATAGAAAAAAATGTTACCTCTTCTAGTTGTTCAGGATTAATTTGATTCTTTTCCACAAGACGTTTATATGACTTAAGACTCATACCCGGGGGTACTTGAAAGTCATATTCACCAGCATTAGGTAATGCTCTAAAAAGTGTAACACAAATTTATTTATTGGTAAAGAAATAGGTTTTTACATAAAATAATAAAAAAATACAACAATAATATGCTTACCTATAAGGCAACAACAGAACATCAGTTGCAAATTTTAATATTAGAGTAGATACCTTTGGCTTTTCTTTTAAATTGAGATCAGTCTCCTTGATATCTCCAAGCAAAGGCATGACTAACATTAATATTCTGAAACATTTTATGTTATCATAATAATAAAATGTTGAATGGTATGTCGCAATAAATATTGCATATATCAAGGAGTATTGAAAAATGTTATTTTGTGTGATTCAAATTTAACACTATATAAAACATGCACTACTAATCTTATATTTACTATATAATAAAAATATTTTATAAAGTCACTAAAATGTATACAAACCCATCTTGATGTTGAGGTGGCTTATTTTCAATTGCTTCAAGTAATGTTGGAGCTAAACTCAATTGTTTTTCTTTTGGAAGTCTTGGGAAACCCATAGTTATGTAAATTATAGAAAAATTCTGAAACAAATCTTTTAAGTGTGACAATCTTTAGGCAAATTTTAGTCCTCTAATAAATAATAATAAGCATACTTACAATAATAAAACTATTGGCAGTAGGATCTCTATAAAGCTGGAGCAAGGTTTCTACTGGTAGTTGAACATCATTTCTGCACTTTACTCTTTTATTTACATGGATCAAAAGTTCCATTACTTTAGTTCGAATCTATAAACAAAGTTTTTTTTTAAGTTAAGACATTATTGATGCCATTTAGTTGTTAAATAAAAATATAATTATAAATTATTGTAATATTTTAAAAGTTAAATTAAAATCAACACGTAAAGAAGCCCCAGCTGTATACAAATTTAGTTTAATAACCTGTTCGTGAGGAGAGGACAGTTTCAAAATCACTGGAGGCAGGAATCTGTTTAAGCAACTCTCCAGCTGATCATCAGTATCAGCGTTTCCAAGTCGCAAAAAGACTCGATCCAGAAGAACTATAAAAGTAACCGGCAGAGAATTAGAAACATATAATATTTAATTTGATGTCATTTCAAATTTATTTGCATCTTACGTGAATCATTTGTGCAATCATTGCTACTTTCAGATACTTCCATTTCAGACATTTTTTGTCATTGGCAAAACACTTTTCAAGGAATTATTAAATACGGAATTGGTTTTAAACAACACACACAGTATACTATACAATGACAGACAAAATATCACTTGACGTTTATTGACATTGACTTTTTGATGCAGATTATTATGACAATACTGTTCAAAAACATTGGAATTAGAATGGAAAAACTGAAAGTTTTAAAAGTTAACTGTAATTTGATTTAACTAAAATTCAATAAAATTTGCACTTACAAATAGAAACTAAAACAGAACAAATGCCCTATAAAATAAACAATAAACACTTTTCATTCAACTGAATCGGATCGTGTCTTATTTATTTTAAAAAAGACCATGTAAACAATTTAGAGATTAAATACATTTATATGGTAGGCACTGAGCAGTTAACTTTTTAGCAACATTAGTCCCGATAGGCCGGTGAAAAAGGTATAAATAAAAATAGCACTCTAAATATGATTTAAATCCATAATTTCTAGGTATAATCAGAAACGTTACAACTGAACCATGAAGGACGTAAATAATATATAATTATTCTCTACAATAAAACAAGAAACACCAGTTTAATTAAAAATTTATTCTAAATCCACCTAAATATATAAAAATTTAGCAATAAAAAACTGGGGGAGAAACTGAGTACATTTAAAAATTACCTAATAATATCACATCATACAGAATTTAATTTATTTTTAACAACAAATAGGTAAACTAAGTTATTAACATTGACATAAAAGTTAATTCTATAATTCTAAAGTAATAATAATTGATTTCTAATAGGTAGCAAATATTAGAAAGAGCGTCGCAATTATATCGTAGTTTTTAACATAACACAGCACTCAATTACTAATCTAATGTAGTACAAAAATAGACACATTGAATGATATACTCCTATGTAGCAGACCCAGGTGATAATACTATACTATTATGCTTAAAGACCATTGCTTTGTTGAAATACTAACATTTCTTGATTATACCCAATATAAATACAGAAATATAATACAATATAAATATAACAAAAAGACAATGTTTAATTTAAAAAAATGTTAGAACAAACTAAATGATTATCAAATGAACATTAATAAACTAATATGGCAGTAGACACATGATATTGATCATTATCATCTCTCTTTTTGTCTGAACTTTTTTAGTTATTATGCTATACAAAATTGTAATATTTACAAAATGAAAACTGAAAAAAATAATTCTAATTTCCATTACAGTTGTATTTTTCTATTTTTAAAATAACAATTAAAAAATATATTTTGACGCATTTTTATTAGGTTTTAATATGTGCACAATGATGTCTGCTACATACCAATATATTATTAAAATAAGTCATTTAAAATCTAGTTTTAGGAATGTTCAGTTATTCATTTCAAAATACATCATCATCATCAATTAATGTTCTCATGCTGAAATAATAAAATAATAAAAAAAAATCATTGTACATTTGTAGGTTATTGTTATTTTTTTTGTTGTTAGCAACATAATATATTGGCAGTATGTATTATACATTGTGTTTTAAAATATAATTACAGTTATTTTTTATTAATACAAGATTTGTATTAAATGTGGCAATGACTATTCGGCTGCCAATTTTTTAAATGATTTTGTTTATAGCACTTCACAAAATATATCTATATATTATAAAATTCAGTTCGTATCAAAATTGCTATACAGTTTACGCTATTCAATACCATGAGCAAATATCATGACAAGGCCAGGCTCCACCATCATGTGCTCATCCACGTGAGTATTATCTACTTGCAGGACGAGCACTGCCTGTTTACCGGGAACTCTTTTACACACATATTTTTCATATAACCTGTGGAAAAAAAGTTACATCAATTAATTCATTTATATAAACTATAATTCTATTTACTAAGTAATTATTCTCGTGTTATTGTGTTACTGACAGACAGTTCATGCGAACAAAGGCGCGAGATACTGCTAATTAAAAATACTAATTATGCATATATACATTTTCATCCGATTTTTTTGAAGAAATTATTAAATTTCAAAAAGGACATATTACTAAAAATCACAAAATTATATATTAAAAAAAAAACAATAAAAAAGATAATCATACCTTCTATTATTTTGTCTTGTTTCTAAGGAAGATAAACCAGGGGGCCACCGTCTTTCGTGACAGTTTTCCATAAGGTCATCAATGATGTGCGGGGGACAGCCTGACTCTGACAAACTCCTCTTAATCATCATCTGTTAAAGATTTTGTGATTTTGAACTCATTTATTTTTAATTCGTAACTAAACTAATACTTAATCAAATTTTTCATAATAAATTTTAAGTAAAAAAGTCGTAAAGACCTTATGTTTATTAATTATATCTTTTAGCCTGGATAAGCAGAAATAACCAAGTGTTAAGCAATTGCGGGTAGATGACAGACCCCAACATCGCTCTTAATTTTATCATACTAGGGAAATGAAACTAAAGTAAGGAATGAACAAGCATTTCGCAGATGCGGCAATAAACTTTTCTATTAAATAATATATACTGTTAAAAATCATAGACAATGACGACAATGGCATATAAGGATGATTAAAATTATCCTCGTCCATTTTGCCGTTGACTACGAACTTCGGATAAATCGACGATATTACTCTGCCCGATAATTAATTTCAATTGAAAATTGCAATCAACATAATTTCTCAGAACACTATATTAAGTATAAAAAAAAAACAAAACATTACCAAACCAAATGGAAAACAAACGAGCACGTGAACATAATGTGCATCACTAATTACCACCTGCAGGACGTCATCGGGCGTGGAGATCATGCCGCCCCAGCGCGTGACGCGCGCGCGCGACAGCGAGCTCGCCCAGCGCACCACCTCCTCGCGCTCCATCTGGTCCGCGAGCGCGCGCATCGTGGGGTTAGACACGCGCATCGCTCGCATGAAGTCCTACGTACAAATATATATTTCCTTTTTTTAAATATTATACAACTATATACTGTTGTTAGAAGTTCGACATCCTTATCTATAAATATGTATATTTGTCAATCTGCGGTATCGTAGCTCTTACAACGGATGGACCGATTTCGATACATTTTTTTCATTCGAAAGCCAATTTTCTTAGATATATTTGGTAAAAGTTGGTACAGCGCTCTTTTCCAAAATAATGGTAAAAATTGTATAATTGTGCTTTTTTGACTTGGTTGATTATCCTTCTATGAACCATTAAAATATAGTACCTGGTGTGAATAGAAAGTAGGCACGCAAATAGATTAAATAAACAACTAAATCAAAAGCATTTAAGCAAACACACTTTAGCTAAAAGTGTTAAAACAACATAAAAATTAAATTTACAAATAAAACTCTTAACTACCAACTTATTCACAATTGATATGAATATACTCCCTAAGGATAGTAGATTTTTCCTTTTCCTGATAAGTGATGAGCCATTATTGATTAATAACTCAACAAAGAACTAATTTAATAAATGTAAAATATTTAAACCTTGATAATTAACAATGAACTCATTAACTCATAATTATGCAGAATGTAGTATGAATGTAGTATCTGGTGGTAATTACTGATAACTAAACATTTAACTAGTACTTTAATTTCAAATTAAAACATTAAAATAATGTTTAAACAATAAATAAGGAGTAATTAATTTAAATATTGTAGTTTTAACAAAAATAGCATTATAGACATACTTTACTCGTTTGACTATAAGTATAAATGTCACAATGACACAAGACTAGTAAAAATCTGTTATGTAAATATAAATAAAAAAGCCTGTCGTGGCGCAGAGGCACAAGCGTGCGACTGAAAACGCGACCGGTTGTGGATTCGATTCCCACTCCAGGAAATGTAAAATTTAGTATTTTCATTTCTTGGGTTTGCTAACAAGGCAAAGCGCGGCGTTGAGTTCCGCCACTCAACACGAAATGCCTTAATTTGGCGGAAAGTGGGGATAGGAAATGTTGAAATAGAATGGAGTGTCTTAACACTAGATTCTCTGGTTCACTCTGCCTACCCCGCTATGTGCGGGATACAATGTGTATCTCTCATTGCTTAACTTCAGCCTCTAAATTATATGCAAATCTAGCCTATTAATGATTATTTTTATCATATTTATGTGTAATTAAAATTCATATCTTAATATTTAGTATGTATTTATGTATCTTGGAAAAATAGTGCACTTACTTTTAATAGCGCCAATTCTCTTTTATGTTCATTTATAACCAGTCTTTGTTCAGCCAACTCCTGTTGGAAATCAGTGAGCTTGCCCTGTTGTGTGGCAATCAGGGCCCGTAGCTCTCGGACACAGTTGTGTTCTGCTAACTCATCCTTTGGTATTACAAGCCCACAGCCTGCCTCACATGGCATTGGCCTTTTAGGATTAAATTCACCTAAAAATAACAGTTTTTGTATGAATCTGATTAAGCACAAAAAGTTATAATTGGCTTAGGTATTGCATTTAAAAACTAGTGACCACTAATAAACTCCTTATTATTTTTTTTTTTTACAATTTTTGTTTCAGTTTTCACTCTTTTTCCTGCATAATAGGATAAGCAGAGAGAATGTAACATAGACACTTAATTTCTTATTTTTTACATGAAATCGAGATTTAAGTTCAACACCAAGCTTAGTCTTATGAGAGTGAAGAAATTAATATAATAAGTTGATAAAAATATTTTTCCCAAGTAGGGATTGAATCCACAGCTAATCGTGTTTACAATTAGAAAGTGCACCTATTGCACCACAATGGCCTAAAAATCAAACAAATCAGTGATGTTTTTTAAATTGTTATTATATAATATCATACATATAATACAAAATGAAGATGTTATAATTTTGTTATTGATTTATATAAATAAACTTTTAATAGTAAGCAATGAAATTTACTTACATTGTAGATGGATAACAAATTATTGCTTAACCTTTCATTCTATGTTTATCCAATTACATATCAATATCTTAAAAGTATCATGTTACAAAGTACTATAGTTGGCTCATTGGTATACTTCTTCATTTTACTACAAACTACTATAATCTTTTAAATTCCTTATTCCAATAAAGATATATAAAATGCATAGATTTTTTTGTTTATTGTTGGGAAATATATAGCTAAATTCATACAGAATTGCTTGAAAGTCATAATCAAACATAGAGTATCTAAAATATATGTATAATTACTACTTGTTATAATTATTTATGAGATACATACATTCTACTAAATGTGATGCCAGTGAGTCAAGTTTCAATATAGCATTACATCCATGTGGAGCATTATCACAGCTTGTACACAATCTGAAGAAAAGAAAATAAAAGTTCTTATAACTTTATAATATTATGAATAACATATGTTTTGAATATTAATTATACATATTAGATTGACTAATATATTGTGACAAAATGTAGCAACAAAATTACATAAGTAAATATATATTTTTAATATTATATTACAAATGTAAAACTTAACTTTGAAAGAAGAAAAAGTTACTACAACATTATATTATTTATTTAAGTGGAGTTTCATACAATATAGTAGCATCAAAACATAACCTGAAACCTATATTTCAGATGGTAGGTATAACCAAATAAGTAATTTATTTTATAACCGACCTAGATAGCAAGTTACGTAGTATTCTCGGAACAGGTCTAAGTTGGCTTGCGGTTACCGATTGCCGGTCAACAGGACAAGTTGGTTGAAGACTAAACCACTCTGTTATGCAGGCACGACAGAATGCATGTTCACAAGCTGGTGCCTAAAAAATGACACAAATATCATAATTATTCCATGATATTTTACAATATATATCTATATAGATAAATTTTACCTGTAAAGGATCTTCTAAAACTCCCGAACAAATAGGACAAATGAGTTCTTCGTCTACGTCACCTTGAAACCTTTTGATTTCAAAGCCCATTCTTAATTTTAGAGCAGATAAACATTAGCACAGTCAAATTTCTTATATTAATACGACGAATACATAAACATGTTAATTATTTTGCTGTATGATAATATGTCACATTCAGAATATAGATTTGTGTCATCCAAATCTATGTGAATATCAAATAACAACAAAAAATGAAATACATACAAGACATAAGGAAGTGCCGTTGTGTATCGTACAAATAGTGTCGTAAATGTCAATGAATATTTTTTTTCGATAAATCGATATCAACAAGAAACAATTATCAAATCGTATATGAAAATATTTTTTAATTGCAATAATTATATATGGAAATTTATAAAAATTGTTATATATATTTTAAGTTTAATAACATAGATAAAAAGCTAAACGCTTTTTATTATTTTAGCATTGTTTATCACTGGCGATAGTATTGCCAGCAAAAATTTAATTTAAGATTAGCTTACAGTGAAAACTGGCAACGTTATTGTATGCTGCCACTTTACGAAATCCATCTAATCTGCCATTCTGCAAATCTTTTTTTCTTCTATTCTAGTTTAGATCTTGTAATAATGGATCAAAAACTAGGGATCAATTAATATGTGTTTATTTATCTTGTGATTTTTCCGTTTAAGTTCTAAAAAGTATTAATAAATATGAGTGTTTTTAAATCTGCAATGGGGTACTTCAGTTCTGGAGGTGCCAACGGTGGCAGTGATAATGATTTTGTTGGGCAATTTGTAGAGATAGGGAATATGAAACTGAGAGTCAAGAAAGTTATAGCTGAAGGTAAGTTTTACTAAATAATTTTATTGTGTCTTTGCCGACTCAATTTTAATCCACAGTGGTATTGGGTCACTGCACGCTATTAAAGCCTTTTGGGGGCGTTCGAAGTCATTGTTTGACTGTTGTATATTTGGCTGTATATTTTAATGTCTTATTTATAGTCGTAAACGTTTATCATTACAAATTTACAAAAAACTGTATTTTATTCTCAAAGTTGTTTATTTGTCATATCTAATATATTACACAAACACAATACTGTATCTAAAATATATTGTATTGCACTTTATCTACACTTCACTTCAATGTTAAATAAGTTTCATGTTATAAAGTGATGATATAAGTGTTTTGGCTTCCTTCCAAAAGGTTTGTAAATTGCTTAAATTTTTATGTTATGCCTAGTAAAAATAATTAACAATCCTATCTGTTACTTAATAGAATATCTTTTCAGGTGGATTTGCATTTGTATTTGTTGCTCAAGATGTATCTTCTGGAACAGAGTATGCCCTAAAAAGGCTCATGGCAGCTGATGAACAGGCAAATAAGAATATTATTCAAGAAATTAGTATATTGAAAAAATTGTCTGGACATCCGAACATTATTAAATATATAGCAGCCTCTTTTATTGATAAAGCGAAAACTAGCCATGGCATGGGAGAATATTTACTGTTAACAGATCTTTGTAGTGGAGGAAGTTTAATGGAGGCTTTACAAAATAGAGGTCAAGCATTCCCACTACCAACAATTTTAAGAGTTTTCTACCAAACCTGTAAAGCTGTACAACATATGCATGCGCAAGTGCCTCCAATCGCACATCGTGATCTCAAGCTAGAAAATTTCTTAATATCTAATGAAGGTATACAGTTGCTATGATATATTTGCTACAGATATTTTCAATAGCTTGTAATAATATTTTAAAATATTTTAAGGTACAATTAAGTTGTGTGACTTTGGTTCCGCAACTACGGATGTCTATATGCCTAATCCTTCCTGGAGTGCAAATCAAAGAAATATGTTAGAAGAAAATGTAAGTAAAATTATTAGTTATGAGGATTATTTTCAAATTAAGTATAATTTAAATTTATTTTGTAGTTCTAATTGAAAAAGTATGAACAACCCAAATTACCAAATTAGACCTTTCAAGCCTTAAGCAGAATGTTTGAATCATGGCATCATTCATTGGCAATCATATACTATATTCATAAAATATAATTTATTAGAAATATCATTTGTCATACAACATTTGCATTGTAATCTTATCATAAATTTTAGAGTCCTTGACATTTTATAAACAATTTTTCAAATATTTTATATATATTTCAGTTGGCACAGTTCACCACACCTATGTATAGGGCACCAGAAATGCTTGACACTTGGGACAATCGTAAAATAGACCATGCAGTAGATGTGTGGGCTTTAGGATGTATTCTTTATACGTTATGTTATATGCAGCATCCATTTGAGGATTCTGCAAAACTAGCTATATTAAATGGAAATTATAACTTGAACCCCAATGATCAACGATATAAATGTTTTCATGAAATTATAAGTAAGTATTAATTACTATATTTACGTAAAGATAATATTTTTTACACTCATTGGAAACATGGTGCTACTTTATTTTTAATTAATTGTATTCACTCACTTATGCATTAAGAAGTAATTGTTTTTAAATGGTAGAATATTTATTGTAATATGTAATGTCATTATTGTCTCATTGTTTTATTATTAAAGGATGCTTTTTGTTTTTAAAGTTGAAATGAAATAAATTAATATATTGTTAATATAGTTAGGAGAAAAGGAAAGGACAAAATTATTTATAATATCTATTTGGCAAATAGTATGATGACTTGCTTATTACATAGGTGTGTAAATTTTATAAATTACATTTGCATAATGATAACAAATTTGATGAACCTACAAAGCAATGGTTTCGTTGTTATGTTAATATAGTTCTTTTGATGAATGCGATAAAGGTGGATATTATATTTACATTGCTTATTTTTGCAGGTGGTTGCCTTACAGTGAACCCCGAAGAGCGTCTACCGATAAGCAGTGTGTTGGAGCGGCTGGCGGCCATAGCGGAGTCCAACAACGTCAATCTCAAGCAACCACTCAAATTTGAGCGTAAAAAAGTTGAACAATCTGTGGCCACTAGCTCGCCAGGTAATAAGAAGTCAAGTAAATATTACACTACCATATCCTAAGCCGCGTTACCGAAGCGTCGCTCCGTCTCGTACTACGACCCCCGGTACATTTATGTTCTGTTGCATTATCGAGCTAACAATGGTCAAGTATTTTTTGACTTTTTACACTCAAATTTTATTTTTATTTTTTGTTTCCAATTGAGTTTATTAGTTAATTTAAAAGCAATATTGTGTCTTTACATTCCGATATCGTCAAATCAAAACATCGTCAAAGGTAAGAACAGTTGTGTTGGATTTATTCACGGCCCATCGAAGGTAGTATAGCATTTATTTGACTTTTCATGTTTTACTAATAATGTTATATAATACGGATGCTGTTTTCAGTAAACTGTTTTATGATATTGCTTGTTGCTACAAACGTTAATGGTCTAAATAAATAAGGCTTCGCCTCGGTGAAGCATCTAGTCTCAAGTAATTAATGAATATTGACTATTGTTGAATATTTAACCATAGAGTTGATATTCATTGTTGATTAATACATGCCATGAGAAAATATTTAAAATTAAAGCGAAAGAACATTTAAATTAATTAGATTACTAACTTATTTTTAAAATATTTCTATTACCAAAAAAGACAGCACACATTTATGAAGTGTGTGGATTAAATTAATTGTAGGGTTATATCATGCTTTTTACATGCACCATTTTACTCTTAACAAAATTGTGACATTCCTCTAGGTTTAACATACTTTATACCGATAATTAGTTAATGAGACCCCATATTATATGATATATTATCAATGTATATTTTTACAAACATAAGACATTTCGAAACTTGTAGCTAATGTTCATATTTGAAATTTATATAGTGGTCTATAATGACTTATTGATACATTCCCTCTGTCACATTCTACTGTGGTATTTTTGTAACAATTGTAGTAATAAAAGGAATAAACAACAATCAATGTATAAGATGTTTCATAATTTGCAACTAACATGTGGGAAGCCAAAAATTTTTATTCATAATTCGATACTAACATTTCGGTGGCTTGGTAAACAGCACTTAAAATGTATATTAATCATCTATCGATATCTCACAATATATTGGTGTATTTACTAGTCGAAATTTAAAACAAAATATTTAATTCTAAGTAAATCATTGTACAAACGAGTCACATAAATCATGGATTTATGATATTTCGAGACAATATGGTGGTAGACTTATTGAGATGAATTACGAAATTTTATGTATATGGAAAGCATATATGTAACATTCATACATAAGTTATATAATCGCTACTACAATAAGTGATCATTTGGCAGACGATTGTTCTAAAACATGCCAAAATACTAGATATTTCATTTTTTTTTTGTTTATTTATATAATGTCAGTTGAAGGGAAATAAAAGGATATATTATCATCATTATTGGTTTGTTTTTATTTATAAACAGTTCATGCAGAATAAAGGAGGAATACTTTCGAATGGATATCACGGAAAAAAGGGTAATTTAACTTGAAACTTGCTATCGCTACACTAACTAACCTTTCATAATTTGTAATTAATGCTTACTAATTAGTAACAGTTCGCACACTAACTATATTGCCTAATTGGTTAAACGAATGTTTTGTATCAACTAACTGGTGGAATATTTACTGATACAGTGTATATTATTATTTTTTTCTAATAAATATTATGCTGAAAAACAACTTGTTAAATATTTGAGATAATTTTAAAGTAACCTTACAACAATATATAGGTTAACAATGTATGCATATTAATGTATAGTTCAAGAACTGTCATAATAATCTGAAAAGTTCAACATTTCTATAGAACTAATAGTTATTCTTGACTAATAATTTTATATTAATTAATTTATTTAATTAAATAATTTTATATTTTTTACAAAAGTCGGAAATGGCAGCCAAAGTCAGAGATATTTTTTTTTATTTGGTTTACTGTAAGCCATAGAGTATAAAGACATTTAAAATATTTATATACAATGCACTTCATTTATACATTATATTGCCGCTTCTTACAAGCGATACTACCCGAAATATGGAGGCGAAGGTGATGGTCACACGTAAATTTACTTGTTTTTGGCACTATTTAAATACGTAATGGGCATTGTAGATACATTGACACTATTTGTGTATGATGCTGGTATTTTCACGAAAAATTTAATATCCAGTTGTTTTCTTGTATAGCCTTTGGAGAACATTTTATCTTACTAGCTAGGTTTCATAAAACACTTAAGAACAGGTAGAAATAAATATAGGATCGTTGAAGCAGACCGATTTCAGTTTCCATCTGCCTACTATTTACTTTTTATATAATTTGCATGTAATTAGTCGAAGCTTGTCCCTGTTCTGTTAGTATGAGCTAAATCATTGCATGTTCGTGTCTATAGACATATGAAGTCTCATGCCTTCGCTTCGTCTTACCTTTACGAAAACGCTTAAAGACCTATCTCTTCTAGATTTTCGGATAATTTCTTTAATTGCTTATATTGAAATTCTATTAGTCTCATATAAAATTAAATATATTCTTTACATATTTAATATCTTCTAATCTGATGATCTTCTGAGAACATAAAGCTTAGTTCAAACCTAAGTGAAGGCATGCGACTTGTAACGACACGAGATCTGTGTCTATGCATATCACGTTTTCTTTTTCATTTTAGGTGTTTTCAACTTTTTTGGGTGCCCGATTGTTTTCTCGTTTAAATGACCCGTGGCGCATGAATCCTTGGACTCCATCTTGAAAGCTTACTAGACATAATGGATATGCTCGCAATGATGAGTATTGTTTTTATTTATTAGTAATAACGCCGTCGCGCCGCGCTGCCTTCAAATATTATGTGCCAAATAAAAACGAATATACTAACTAACCATCTTAACTCGCATGCCATTGTGCATATGTTTGATTAACGTTTAAATAAAATTTATACTATGAACAATATTTATTTACTACACTTCTTGTGCTATAATTAAAGAAGTGTATTTTCCATCGCAACTCTTTGTTTTCTCTATCAAAATTAACGAGAGAAAATTTAATGATACAATTCTTCTTTCTCATTATTTTCATGTGAATCTTATTTTAATGATGACGTTTTGCAATATTTTTGTATATATAGAGACAAATGTAAGGAAAAACACAAATTACGAAAAAATACTAAAGTAAAAAAAGGACTTTATCATCACACGCTACTTAAAAAATGAATGACAGTTATTAATTTTAATTGCCAGTTCATATTCTGGATGAAGGTCAAATCGTTCAATTGTTGCTATTTTTGGAATAAATTCCCCCTTATTTAGTCGCAGTGCGGCGCTATTGCGTTTATGTTATTTTATTTTCTTTATTACTTGCTTAAGCAATTGTCCTCTGTTTTTTTGTTGTGATATTTAAAAAAAAATAGTTAAACTATATTCTATTTATTAAATAGTAAAATTCTCTCGATTGTTGTCGACAATGAAAATTCCAAATTATTTAGAAATAGATATTAGACAATAATATTTTTAATAATGTATTTTAAAGTTAATCGAGGAGACGCTATGTATTGTACATTAATTTTAAACATTCCAATTGTAATGAAAAACCTTAAATCTAATGAATTTATCTATTACTTTATCTTTTATTTATAGTATTGTTTCTAAAAGACATTTTAAAAATAGTGACGTGTACCACATACCTGGCATATAAAGGCTTTTATTCACTTTCAAAACTCGGTGTCTTTGAAATTATGTGAAAATGTCGAAAGTATGTACCTAAATTTTATAAAAATCTAGCTAATAGTACACAAGGTACGTTCTATGATTTATCTTAATGATATGTATATTTCCTTTATAAATCTACTTTAAAAAGTAATTGTTAATGTTTAGTTACCGCAAGTTTTACTTATAATAGGAATCTGAAGCTTTCCTTAAAAAATATAAAAAAAACAGTATTCATAACTTTAAATAGTTTAATTTTTATTATATTTAATATAATCTGTGAGTGAGTTTTTTTTTTTATATAAATGTGCAGACTAATATTTTGATTCGTGCAATACTAAATAAAAATATTTTAAAGGTAAACCACTATGACCTGATAACCATTTCGAGACAAATATTCAACTATATTTTTTATTATTAGTGAATTTTAAACTTTATCTTCGAAAGTATTCCTCAATAAGATTTTTCTCTTTTATGTTATATACGTTATGTTTCAATTTCCACAAAGATATCATGTGATTGATGAATAATCGTAATGTTTTAAATACTTTTTACTTTATTTGAAATAATTTTCACCTAATTCTAACATTCCTTAGGTTCTATTTTTAATTAGATAGTAATAGCTATATTGACTATATTGTTTAAACTATAATATTTCTTCGAATTTAAATGGAATTGTAACAAAGTATCTTTCAGTGTGAGATACAACAATATATAAGAAATAAAAAAAAACAGTTTCAATTTTTCATAAATGTTTATTAAGAAACGTTGAACAGGTATATGAGGAGCTAATTAATATTGTATTTTTAATATAGCATCACATTTTTGAAATGTAGACAAATAATGATTGGAAACCATTGTTTTATATAACTACATATATGCAAGCAATATTTTTGTTACTATTAGGCTATAAGCAATGACTTGTGAAAGTGTAAAGATATATTTAAATTTAGAAATAAAGATAAAATTAAAGGCAAATCAGTTGTTTTTATATCCACATATTAACCAATTTTATTGAATTTAATTGGCTTTAAACTAAAATTAACATTTTACTTTCCTTATTATTGACGATACGAAATTTTAAATGAAAACAAAATTTGACACTGACATTTCCAATTTCCCGCCAAGAACTGTATTTCTTTTTCAGCGGCCAAAGAGCCTACGGCGAACGTCCCAGAGCCAGTGAACCCGCGACCGCCGGAGCCGAGCCGGCCCCCTCCCCCCGCGCGGCCGCCCCCCGTCCCGCACCACACGCACACACCCCTACCTCAAGCGCCTCCCACTTCGGGAGGACTGTTTTCATCCCTTAAAGACGGCGCTGGAAGCTTCTTGAAGAATCTCAAGGATACGTCGTCGAAAGTTATGCAAACGGTTCAGCAGTGAGTTTTTTTTACGTAGTATTTTTAGTATTTAAAATATATTTTAAGAAATGAAAGTTTGTTATAACATATTTTTCTAAACTATTTACCTGTTCAACGTTACTACTAGCGCGTAGTCAAGGGTCGAATGAGCGTATTAATTTCCATGTTTGTATACTCATGCTTGTTAATATTTGTCACAAGTGCTTCAATTGTACAAACACCTATTAATTTATTGTGGTAACACATATGACTTATAATTAATTTGATAGTATGAAAAGTTTTTACGCAATGATTGTAAAGAGAAGCAAAAAATATATTTTTTTTATTAATATGACTTGTTATCGCACGGTATAAAAAAATTCAAAACATAAACTATTTACAAAACAACATGTATCACTTAAATATTTTGTTATTAATTATAATTCGTTCTTTTTTAGGTCAATAGCTCGAGCTGATCTTGATATTAGCTATATCACCAGTCGGGTGATAGTGATGTCGTATCCGTCCGAGTTATTGGAAAGTGCGTACAAAACTAATCACATTGAAGATGTTAGAGTGAGTATATATGAATTTCTCTCCGAGTTTCTACTTTTGTACTACTTTCCGAATTCCTTATCGCATTTGCCTCATATTGCTGGTTCTTTACTTTCTGCTTAGAGAAACATCTTCACTGTTAATGTAGTTTTTTCTTTGATATAATCTAAAAGAACTATTTTTTTTTAACTTCATACTCCCCCATGTAGCAAGGTAGGCAGAGGGAGACTTGAGAATCTAGTGTTAAGACACTCCGTTCTCTAACAACAATTCCCCACTTGAGGCATTGCGTGCTGAGTGGCGGAACTCAACGTCGCGCTTTGCGTTGTTACCAAACCCAGAAAATGGAAATACTAACATTTCCTGGAGTGGGAATCGAACCCACAACCTGTCGCGCTTGCATTCGCAACCTTGTACCTCTGCACCACGACAGGCGTTATACGCTAAAATTTATACATCTCAACTATGTAACTATGGTGTAAACTTACTTATACGATATTTAACAATAACAAACATACAAATATCATAAAAAACATCATTCGCAAACTTAGAACATTACGACCAATAAATATATTTTTTACAGATGTACCTAGAAAGCCATCACCCAAACGGCAAATACTGTGTATACACAGTGCACGACGCTCGCGCACGCTTTCCCCGTCGCCAGCTAGTAACCGATACGGCGGTGTGGCCCACTGAAGAGCACCGAGCTCCACTCCTCGCCCCATACTACGCTTTGTTACAACATATGTATCAGTATTTGGGAAAGGATGATAAATCTGCATTGGTTATTGCTTGCCAGGTATGTTTTTTTAAGTATGAAAAAATGATATTCTTTTTACGTTTTGTGTCTAGCGAGAAATATATATAACGGAATGCTTGGTTTATATGAGCAGTTCGGTGGACATATTGATTAATTCTACTAACTAAACTTTGAAATGCGATTAAGTAATGTTGGCAAACACCCAGAGGTCTAGTGTTAAGAGTCCTTTCCTCACTGTCCACCCATTTTAGATACATTGCGTGTTATAAGAAAGTTGTTAAAAGTGAAAAACGGAGTGTTTTAACAGTAGGTTCTTTCTACCTATCCCTATGCGGTAGATGCGGTGATTTTATATTTCTTGTATTTCAATAAGTGACATTTATTCTAGGATGGTAAATCAAGATCGTGTATGCTCCTTTGTGGATTACTCATATACTCAAAGTTAGTAACAGTTCCTGAGGACGCATTGCAAATTTTCGCCGTTAAAAGGACTCCAATCAACCTGCCACCAAGCCAGTTGCGATATTTATACTATCTCAGCAATATTATAAGGTATACCTAAAAACTTCTTTAGTTGTTAGAAAACTATGGATATTATTTCTTGTTCTATTATTAATTATATTGCTCTCATATACTCAAAGTTGATAGCCTGAGGATGCATTACATACTATGGGTCAAAAAGGACTCAATCAACCCACCAGAAGCCAGTTGCGATGTTTATACTATCTCAGCAATATTATAAGGTATACCTAAAAACTTCTTCTTTAGTTGTTAGAAAACTATGGATATTATTTCTTGTTCTATTATTAATTATATAAATTTATTAATATTTTCAGGCCAGATCCGAGGTGTTGCCGCATTTTAGACCTGTGTCGTTAGTTTCGATAACAATACAACCAGTACCTCTTTTTACTAAAGCGAGGTATGTAGAGGACTTACGAAGTCTTTTTAAATATGTATGTAATGTCTCAATAATATTGATTTATACTTATGTTAATTTTCTAGTAGAGTAAATACAAATAAGTATATATAGGAGCTATTGGCCGATATATATTGCCTTTATATAAATATTTTACGTTTCAGGGATGGATGTCGACCTTTTCTAGAAGTTTACAATGAAGATAGATTGATATCACCTCCGCTTAGAAACTATGAAAGCATGCATCTTTACATGATGGCGGAAGGAAAGGTATTGTTTATCAGTTTCTCTAAGTTCAATTTTTTATATGTTTACTAAAAATTTTTTCATATATAAAGCAGAGCAGTCACATTACCGATAGATAGCACAGTGGTGGGCGATATGACGGTGTCAGTGTACTTGCGCTTCTTAGCTTTTTCAAAACACGCGGGTTCGAATCCCGCTAAGTTAACATTTTTATACGCTTCCTAAAAATATTTTTATTAATAAAATATATGTGTGCAGGTAACATTACCGCTGGACAGCACAGTGGTGGGTGACGTGACGGTGTCGGTGTACCACCTGCGCCAGCAGTTGGGCCGTCTACAGCGAGTGCCGATGCTCTCCGTCGCGTTCCATACAGGCTTCCTGGACTACGACCAGCATGTTATTAAGTTTACTAGGTAATAAATGTACAATATTTTTTTAATCCTTCCGACCGATTTCCGTCGTGGTTACTTTAACTTTTATTCATTCTTGCGTTCTCATGTGTTTTTAAGTGCAATAAAGAATACATGCTACATATAGCGCAACTGTTACTATTAACCCCTTGCCTTACGATTTAATTTCGAAGGAACATGCGTGCTCAGAATATTTAATTTTAATGCAACTCTATGCGGGTGTTATCAGAAAATTAAACTAAAATATTTTAACTTTAATGAGTATATTTATAAAAATATGGATTTTATTTGCCTTTTGCCTTGATATATCTGTTCCTGGAGTTAGACCCCCCGGACGCCCAAGGAAGCGATGGCTAGATGTCATGAAGCAGGATATGAGAGCCAATGGACTAACCACCCGTGATGCAGAAGATCGTGCAAAGTGGAGTAGGTTGAGTAGGAAAGCAGACCCTGGCTAGCCGGGATAAATGCTAGGAAGAAGAAGATGGATTTTATTTAATCTGTAGAAAAACATATTTATAAAATAATGACAAAAGTATAGCATAGCATAGAAAATGTTTGCGGGCGACACTCGTCATTCCTACTTAAGGGGTTAAATTCGCCACGATGACCTCAAAACTTAATGTAGAAACATTTTAGTAATTAATATCGTGTTAGCGCAATTTACGATTTTGCTTTATATTTTAAATATTTTTTTATTTCTTTATATGCAGATCAGAAATCGATGGCATAGATGAATCGAGTCCTGTGAATGAGCACTTCTCATCAAATGTGTCAGTAGTTATTAGTCTTGTGGTACAAAACGGAGAGAGGAGAAAGCCGAGGAGTGATCTATGGGAAGAGGATCACTCCTTCCCCATACGGACACCTGATATACTTTTCTCCACCACCTTAGAAAGAGATGAGACTATCGATAATTTTGGTAAGTAATTTGATTCCTTACAAAATATATTTCGTAGATTGGGTTAAGATCGCCTGTTAAAATATAGTGTTCAGCACTATTCGATATATCGATATTTAACACTATGTGTTGGCCATTCGATACACTCGCTGTATTGTTGTCTTATGAAGGTATCATATCAGCCATATCGATTTTAACTACACTTGGTGTTATTTTCACCAATACCGACAAAGTCGCATATCTATGAAACACATTCGATATTGTAATAGTAGATTTAATAATCTAAAAATGTCCCATAGAGAAAAAATATAAAAATTGTTACAAATAAAAAAAATGTGTGTTAGTACTTTTTTTTTTTGGTTCGTCAAATCTCGGTGGCTTTTGTGTCCCGTATGACGTGAATGTCTGTTGTCTGTATCGTTTATGTTGTGTGTCTATATATGACATGTTTATCTATTATTATAATATTTTTTAATCGAATTATATATAATATTTTATCATATTATTTCATATGTTATATAATTATTAATGTATGTATATTTATACAGCTAATCTCCGAAGAAACCCAACGGCTAAGCCTTTGACAAGTATGTTGTAGATAAATATAACAAAAGATGTTTTCTATGTATTCTAGATTTTTGATTTATTTACACTGCTTTAGTTGTGAAATTCTTTAATGTCATTTGTAAATCACATTTAATTAATTTTTTGACAAGTTATTAAATTTTAGTTCTGTAAATAATGTCTACTGATGTATAGAGCGATACGGCCGCCACTGCACAATATTTTATTTTTGTGTCATGCCAATTAATATTATATGTATTCTTTGTGCGATACAGTGTTTTTATTATTCATTAATATTTGAAAAAGTAATTGTCACTATTTATGTTTATTATTTATGCATGTTTAATATTCATATTTTTTTATTTAAGTAATAAATTTAAGCACTTATAGCACAACTTTATTACTTTCTACTTTTTTATAGACCTTTCTGAAAAAGAGTATGGATTTTACGATGTATAATAAAATTTGATCTCTTGTCTTTATATTTAATAAAGAATATATATTTCACACTTTCATTTCAAAGTTTTTCTAATTTCATTTCTTTTTACGTACATGTTTGCCAGTGACTGATAATAATACTAAAACATTGTTTTTTTTTTTTAATTCTACAGTTACAGCAGACTACCCACCGAGTCAGCCCGACAAGCGCCCCCCGCGGCCGGCTCCCCCCGCTCCCCCCGCCTCCGCCGCTCCCCCCAGCCCCGCTCCCCCGCAGCGCCCACCACCCCCCGCACAGAACACCGCGGACTTCCTCAACCTGACCCCTTCCCCACAACCCCAAACGGAAACCCCAAAGAGGAAGCTGAAAAATGAAGACTCCTTCGACTTCTTCGGCATGATGGAAAAATCTAATGATGAAACGTTTGGCGATTTTCTTAGTTCTAAGGCGGAACAGGAGAATCATCAGGTTTGTTTTTGTTTTTGTGATGACATGAGTAGAAAGGGAAAATAAAAAAAAAGAAGTCTTGATTTCAAGTTTGAATAGAAGTACACCTAGATACTAGTTCCTGTGACAAAATGGTATTTTTTTTATATGTAGTGATTTTATAATTCATATATAGGTTCAATATATAGATTTCTAGATTCCTAGGAAAAAAGTATTCAGTGCAAATAATAACAAATGTAGCGTCTTAATAAATACTGATGCCTAAGTTTTTAAACTTCTAATATAATTCATTATTTCCCCAGCCATTCTCCTCCGAGTCTATATTCGGTGACTTACCACCACCACCCACCACCACGACGGGGACTGTTAACTCTAGTGATCTCAACTTCGATCCGTTCGGCTTGAATGATCCTTTACCTAAACAAGAGCCATTGCTTACTCCGAAACCTGTTATAGATGAAGGTATGTTATTATTTCTGTACTATTTAATATTTGGATGTTGTTTTGTGAGTCGATAATTTGAATTTGAAGTTTTAAACAAGCAAACAGTCACCATCGTGTGGTTATGGGACAGGGTGTCAGTATAAACGTTATTGGTTGGGGCCTCAATTTTCATTTGGGGTAGTTATAATATTTAATTTATTTTTATTTCTTCATTCTGGTAAAACTATTCAACACACAATGTCTCGAATTCGGAAAATGAAGAATGGACTGAGTGTCTTGGGAATTCGGAAAGTGAAGAGCTGGGGTTCTTTTCTGACTGCCTAGGAATTCATGGAAAAAACGTGAAGCTTGAAAAATAAGAAATAAATAAAATGATATTGGCTAAAAATTACGAAAAAGGCGTATGCACCTTTTCATGGCTAAGTAATTTTCTGATTTAGTATAATGTCACACTAGTTATGAAGATAAATGATCTTTATCAATGTTCTAACTTAACTTGATTCACGCTTTACTCCTAGCGGGGTAGTCAAAAAAATATTTAAAATAATATTTTTTTTATTTATTTAATTCTTTGTTACACCAACAACAATTTTAACAAAAACCAAAAAGAAAAACAAAAGAAGTAAGTAAAATTTTGGTGTACAGGCGGCTTTATCACCACAGGTGATCTCTTCCAGGCGACCCCTACCATGAAAAAGAAAATAATGTGCAAAGATATAGATAATATGTATATGTTAAAACAATTCCAGGCCGGCAACAAGCTCCACCAGACAATCCGCAACAAAAGCGAGACCCGTTCGCGGACATAGGGCTGCCGGCCGCCCCCCCGCGCGCCCCCCCGCGCGCCCCCCCGCGCGCCTCCCCGCCGGGCACGCCGCGCGCGTCGCCCGCACACACGCCCGCACACCGCCCGCACACGCCCGCGCGCTCGCCCGCGCACCAGCCCGACTACAGGTATACATTTTTTTAACCTTGTGAAGATGTACGAACACGTCATCATCGTCCGAATCAGAAGCGTGAGGATCCGTGTTCACGAAAGTATCCCTCACGCGGTCGTCGCAGTAACGAGACACACTAAGATCTGTGTCTGCTATTCCAGCGACGGTGGTGACGCGATCGGTAGCTTCATCAGTTGAGCGATGGGGGCTTCGGGGAAGGGGACGCCATCGCCAAACGTGATGACGCCGTCATGGGGGCAGTGATCAGCAAGCTTAACGATATGAGACGCCCTGATAACTGTCGCTAACCTGCTCACAAATTTAAAAAAAAAAAAAAAAGAAATGAGTCAGTCGGTGAGGATCTCACCATAGTCTTAAGATAGGTAGTCTATTTAAGTATGCACACGAAAAAAAAAAAAGAAACAAAAGGCACGGGCAAGTGCGAGCCCGTGAATGTAATTTTAACTCAATTTAATTTCAACTAAGACACTCCGTTCGCTTACATTTCAGTACCCCGCTTTACACATAATAATAATAAATATATGAGTGATATAGAATCAAAACTTGAAATATCCACTTTATTAAGCTTAGGAGATGAATTTGATTTTAACCTTTCTTACTTTGTATATACGAATGTCATTTTTTATCTGAATTACGATGTCTCATTCCTGTTATATATTGACACACAAAGAAAAGCTCTAACTTTATTTTTTACTTCCTATTTATCCATATGAGTCTCATTTATTTCGGATACTTAGGTTGTCAATTCGACGAGCTATGTAACGTTATATCAACTGTACTCATATTTTAACACTGATTTCGACGGCTATCATAGTTGCTACCTACATTACTCTTTATAAAATATAATATGTAATACCATAATTTAAAGAAAACCATACCATAAAAATATTAACTGTATTTATATATTTCATACAGCCGTACTCACTTCGAACCACCAAAAGCCCCAACGGAAGATAAAACAAAGAAGTCAACAGATGTCTTCGGTGACCTACTCGGCAGTCAGGGGTACGACTTTGCGAAACGAGACACCGGACCCAAAACTATGAACGCCATGCGGAAAGAGGAAATGGTTAGGGAAATGGATCCGGATAAACTGAAAATACATGAATGGGTATGTTAATTGTTATATTATTTGAGGGCGCATGTTATTTTAAATATTTAATAATTAATTCAGTAATATGAGGATTTTTTGGAAGGCGTGTAAAAGATGCCAAAAACGAAATTGTTAAGACGATTAAAATAACTAATTCAAGCGCTGTTATATATTAAAATGTATGTATTGTATGTGTATTGTTTTTTCAACTTTTATATCAATTCAATAAAATATATAATATATTTTTTATTAGGCGAATATATAAATAAGAAACGTTTAATAATGATGTTTATTAAGTATTCATTTTTTTTTTAACTGAAATTATACCCTATAAAAATATTTCAACCTATTCAAAGTTTTGTAGTCTAACTGATATTTATTGTGTCTCCCAGACGGAAGGTAAAAAAGCGAATATCCGCGCGCTACTGTGCTCGCTGCACGGCGTGGTGTGGGCGGAGTGTCGCTGGGCGCGCGTGGACATGGCGCAGCTCGTGTCCGCCGCCGACGTCAAGCGGCACTACCGCAAGGCGTGTCTCGCGGTGCATCCCGATAAGGTTACTATTTATTTATATATGCTTCATCATTTTAATGATTTCATATTAACGTTCCGCCAGATTGAGGCATTGCGTGTTGAGTGGCGGAACTCAACGCCGCGCTTTGCCTTAATTCCAAACCCAGAAAATGAAAATACTTCATTTCCTGGAGTGGCAATCGAACCCACAACCTGGCGGAAAGTGGGGAACGGATTTGTTGAAAGTGAAACGTGAAAAAGTGTCTTAACACTAGGTTTCCTCTGCCTACCCTGCTATATGCGGGATGCAGCGTGAAGTTAAAAAAAAAAATAACGTTGCAAAAATGCATTTTGTGTTGACACATCCAAGATATTCAATTAAATATAAAAATTAGAGTAGTCCTACAAACATTATGTATATATTATCACAATATTTAATTCACATAAAAAGTTAATAACAAAAAAAAATAATATGCACGTAAAATTCTAATATTTGTGTATCTGTGCTTGAGCAGCTTAAAGTTGAATTGTTATAAAAAAAATTAACCCAAGAAATATTTTAATATGAAATAGATAAGAAAATTTAGCAATATAATATAAATATTTTTAATCGGTTTTATTTATTCAAAATCAGACAAATTAATACATGTTACATTATATTTTCTAGCAAATGGGTACCCCAAATGAAAACTTAGCAAAAATGATATTTATGGAACTGAACAACGCGTGGAGTGACTTTGAAAACGACACTAAGCAGCAGAATTTGTTCCAGTCTTAATGTTATTATAAAAACTTATTACACGAACTCCATATAAAAGAAATGAATAGATAGCCCCAAATGTCTCGACTTAAATGCTTTATATTATTTTGCGTTCTACATATGTACGTACGTATATAATAGAAATAGGTCTGACAATTTATAAGTCAAGTTAATAATTTTGAAAATTAAATAGTTTAAAAACATATTATTCGATATATTGGCAACGAACTCATCACATTTTTAGTACCTTCGTTATTATTTTATTGTAAAACTGAGATGAAATATATATATTAGTATATGTAACATAAACATTGAAGTAGGTTATCAGTAAGGTTCTTTTATTTACTTATTAAGTTACTTAGTTATATTGATATAAGTTTGCGATACAAGCATTTTTTTTTATTATATATATATAATAAAGTATATATTTAATGGAATATTTTGAAAACAATTTTTGTTTTTAGAAAAATTGGTTCATAATATGCTTTTTTCGGTCAGAACGTTTTCTATTATAATGACTAACATGGATATTTATTTAAGAAGATATTTAAATATGTGCAGCAAAATTATAATTTATGGTATAAATGCGGTAAACAGTGTTTAATATAAGCCTGCTTATAGCTTTGGATACCCTGGTGTAGCTAAATTATGTAATATGTTAGTGATCTTAAATTCCGTCTTCTTTCATCTCATCGAAATGTATAAGTAGAAATGAAATGTTCCAACGTTTAATAATAATTAAATATATAATAATTAACTCAATATATATATTTTTTTGTATATTTTGTGCATTTCTGTGAATCTTTCCTATAGGTAATGTTTATATGTTCCAATTTTATGACCAGTAACTGAATTGCTTTTTATTTAATAGACAGCTATTATTTATATTTAATTTGTTCTAGTAATATAGAATAATTTGAAAATATTTAAAAAATGATATGAGAAACCTTGATTTTCAAAATTTCATTTTGTACTTAATTTTTACCGTTTCAACCTGTACCCTTTTTCACTATTCATAATTATCTTGAAATTACAATATATTATATGTACTATTAACAAAGTAGAAAAATGTAGTTAGATTTCGCACTTTCGGAATCAAAGTGACATAACTCAAAGAATTTAATTTGCGGATAATCGTTATAAAATGTTGGAATAGGCTTATAGTCAGTTTTTAGAAGATACTAATTAAAAAAAAAAGTTATGTCACTTTCATTCTAAGTATGCGATTTGTTACTGTAATGTGACTTCATTAATTAGGTATAAATGGTGCACGTAGTTTTAAATGGGTGCCTGGATTTATGTTTTATGAGATATTTCTTATTTAAATATCAACTTCCATAGATATTTTAAATTTAAATATTGTGAACGTTATTAAATAAGTTATCTGGACGATATATTTTTTTCTGCATTATAGTGGCGGTGTCTGATTTAATTATCATTTATGGTTATGATACTGTATATTTTTAAGAATAAATATTTTATTTAATAAGTATAAAGTGTATTTATAATATATTATATTTTTGATTTTAAAAAATGAATATGAACCATGAAATAAGCTTCTTACGAAAAAAGAGAGTTTATTAACAATTATAATTGGCTATGGTTGTTTAAATAATAATAGATTCAATTATGCATATTTATGAATTATTTACAGACAAAGTCTGAGATAGTACTTAACCCATTTAGTAAATTTAGCTTCTTTAGCCTGTTTATAATTAAGTTTATAGCACCGTAAAATAATAAAAATTCATTTAAAAAAAAATGGAGCTAAGATTTTTATTTAATTTGATAATTTAAAAAATGAGAAAAAGTTTATCAAATCAATATTTATATATTAAGAGCTTACTGGTATTAAGTTTGTACATTCCTTACATGTACTGTTACAATAGATATTTTAATATGAACTATATTTTTCACTCATAGTTTTCGTTTATATATCTAAATTGATAATAAAAAAGCTAGAGAATTGCATGGCTTATAAAAACGAGTGTTTAACCAGTGCGATTGTTCCTAGATATTTTTATAGAAGCTTGCTAGGGCCTAGAATTGAAGTATTAATCCAGTTCATTTTTTTTATTTTGTATATTTTGCTTTAACATTAATGTACTGTAATGTTCTGGTCAAAAACAAAAATGTTCAAGGATAATAAATATGGCATATGAAAACTGTTTTTTATTTTATTTCTTGTATATTTTTATATTACGAGGCCTGTCGTAGCTTCGAGTCACAGGAGTGCATCTGCAACGTGACAGGTTGTGGGTTCGATTCCCACTCCAGGATATCAATGTATATATATTAAATATTTTTATTTCCTTGCTCGGGTAACAAGGCAAAGCGCGGCGTTGAGTTCCACCACTTATCATGCAATAAGTGGAGAACGGAGTGTCTTAACACTAGGTTTCCGGTTCCCGGTTCCTACCCTGCTAAGTGTAGGGTGCAAACAGCGTAAAGTATGACAAGGTGCGATTTTATATTGTGGTTTTAAGTTCACCTTTATATTTAAAAATATGAAAAATTAAGAGCAGTAAAGATATATTTATAGCTTTTAACCTTGTGTGCTTTTTATATTGATATCAAAAGGATTTGCTATAATGTTTTGTATAGAAATCAAAATAAATATGACACATACTTTTTACAAAAATACTTTATTGTTAGCTATCCTCTAATTTTACTTCTAAACAACCATATTTTTCTAAAAGTTCTTGCTTTTTTCTTCTCAATAGTGCCTCTTGTATGTCCTTTTGAGAGGGTACAGCCACATGTGACGTCACTTCTGCATCCTCGTCTTCTTCTATTCGTTTGTCATCCGGCTAAAAATAAATTTTATATTTAATAGTTAGAAGGAAGATTATTTAATTATTGTAAATTCCTATATATGTTCTGATAAAAGCATACAAAGCATGGCGTTGAATTATGCCACGCAAATACCGATTTCGGGCGGAAAGTAAAGAACAGTGTTATGACACTAGGCTCTGTTAACTCTTTTGCTAAGCCGGAAAAAGCTTGAAATTGATCATAGTCTTTTTTCAATATTCAGATATTTTATTAAAACAATAACAGGGTTATATGATTTGGAGCAAAATTTGCTGGTTTTTATATAGCATAGAATGCTATTTCACTATCAATTCAATAATAATTTAATAACAATGTATTAATACATACATCTTCAGGATAAATATTTTCTTCTTCAGGCATATCTTGATCATTATTTTGTTCTTTATTTCTTTTCCATTCATCAACCGCTATTGCAATTCCTAAGAACAATAAATTCATTTGAATATAATATTAATTTTAATTATAAATTTAATTACTATCCCTTAGTAAAAATAACCAAACCAAACCAAATTTGAAATAGGAATAAATTACCTTCTTTTTCAGCTTCTTGTTCGAGTGGCAGTAACAGTCCGTCATCATCATCTCTATACCCATAGTAATCAGCATCCACATCTCGCATGAGGTCGGCTCGAGTCCTCCTGGGCGCAGCTGGCGGCTCTTGCTCGAATAACTCTCGAACGCCTAAGCCATAGCATACGCACATTTATAGTATCATTAAAGATCTATAAAATATAAATAATAACACCTGTCGTGGCGCAGAGGCACAAGCGTGTGACTGTAAACGCGACAGGTTGTGGGTTCGATTCTCACTCCAGGAAATGTAAAATTTAGTATTTTCATTTCTTGGGATTGGTAATAAGGCAAAGCGCGGCGTTGAGTTCCGCCACTCAACACGCAATGCCTCAGTTCGGCAGAAAGTGGGGAACGGTATTGTTGAAAGAGAATGGAGTGTCTTAACACTAGGTTTTCTGGTTCCCTCTGCCTACCCTGCTATATGCGGGTTACAGCGTGAAGTTAAAAAAAGGAAAATCTATAAAAAAAACCGACTTCAAATAAAATGCACTTAAATTATTATAAGTAACTTAAAAACTACATTTCCTATCTTAACTAAATCTAAATGAATCTACATCAGAGAAAAACAAGAATCATCGAAATTGGTGATCCCAGTAAAAAGATACGTGGTAACACGCGTAAAAAAACGTGGAATTGAGAACCTCTACCGTTTTTTAAATTCGATTAAAAAATTAGTAGGTATTAGGTAGTATAAATAAATATATGCTGATATTATACCTAAACTGCACTGGTAACTTGGTCTAAGTTGCACAAGTGGTGTGTATTAGAAATGTAACAATAACACCACTCGTTGTCGATTCAAATGAGAAAACTAAAATATTTCAAACATACCTAAACGTTCCTCCGAATTGTACTTACAAACATCTTAAGTCAATAAAATTAGAACAGCAAAAAAAAATTTATTTATAATTCTTTACAATATATTTATGTTCCTGAACAGCGTTTTCAGTAATAATAACAGCTTTAGCATAATTTACAATTTTAGCGGAACTAAAATGATTAATTAATTTCTGCATTTGAATTTTCTACCATTTATTTACTTTAGCCATATATTTATATAATTATTCGATTATACCTATCTACAAACAATGAAAAATTCACAAATATATTTTCAATACCATTGCTTACCTGGTAAATCTTTGGCAGCGCCAAAATATTTATATCCCCTATTCCCAGGTACCTCTTTGCCATCTTGGTCCAACATCTTAGGTCCGACGCGAGCGTGGTCCGGTCCGCCGAGCGACTTTATTTGAACCTCCCAGTGACGTTTTTCGCGCATAAGTTTGTTAATCTCGTCATTTAGATCTCTTATTCGAAATTCGCCAAGACCAGCTAAAATGAATAGTAACCTTTTAAATTAATAACAATACAATTTTTTACAGACTTTAATAAAAAGAGGAGATTCGACTATATTTTTTATTTTACTTGTATGCACAACTTTTATTGGGTCAAGTAATTTTAATAATTCTTTTTATTATGATTAGCTATTAATTCCGATGTGGTCCCATTTAAGTATTTACGAGTTGTTTACTGCATTATTTTTTTTTTTATAAACGTGATATGTGCAAAGCAATATTGATGGTAGTTTACTTTTCTAGTAATTCTAGTAAAATTCTAGTAATTTTGATATATTTTTTTTATTAAATAAAAAAACTCAACTCTAATACTTTTAATGCATCATATAAAAATATTATAATAATAGAATACTAATTTTACTGAAATTTTACAATAATCAATAAATTTTAATATTTTCTATTATTTATTTTTTCCTTTTCTTTGGCTTTAATGTTTTGTTTTTCTTTCTCGATTCATTAGATTTCTTCTTGTGTGCTTGCTTGTTCCTCTTATCGTTTTTCTTATCGCCTGTTGATTGTTTATCTTTTAAGGCATTAGAACTACACTGTTGCGATATATTGTTTTCATCTGGTTTACTTTGTGGAGCTTTCGGTGTGACAAGTTCAATTTCAAGATCTGTTTTTTTGTCTCTAGTTTCAAGTTTCTTGCCTATTTTTAGAATAAATACATCTTTTTGAGAATGAACTTTTTTCTCCATATTAAGTGGTACAGGACAATTTGAAGGGGTGACATTAATTATTTTCCTATCGCCATTACCAAAGGGTCTATTGCAATTTTTGTATGTATATTTTAAGTTTGATGAAAATACATTGTTAGGTTTGTCAGGATAACAAACGTCATCAGGTAATTCGAGTTGAATCTGGTCACCAGTATTGTATGGAGTTTCTTCGCAAGAACAAAGTTCTTGTATTCTATCGTATTTTCCCATTCTATCTATTTTAGTCGTTTTGGGAACTTTAATTCTTAATTCATTTGTATTCATTTTGGTAAATATTTCATCGTATCTCGATAAGTTATCTGAAAGAATATTATATAATTAGCTGTTTACCTTTTAAATTTCTACTTTCATACGTATGTAAAATAGAATTGAATATACCTTGTCGATACTGTTGAATTATGTTATTACCATTTCGACATGAAATTTGGGATGTGGGACTTTCATAACCTCTTGGTGATAAGCTGTAATTGCTCCTTGGGACATCTTTTCTATTAAGAGTGTTTTCGTCCAAAATAATTTTGCCTTGTCCATCCATTTCGACATTATGACATGCGTAGATAGACATTCCATTATCTTCTTTTGTCAAAACTGAGGTGCACTTTGTCTTAGAGGAGGCACTAAACGCTGTAGTGATTTCTTTTCCCAGAAATGACATTCTTGTTGTTAACTCGATAATTCCAATAGAATCAGAATGATCGACGTCACCGCAAGACAAGTACAACATTTTTCGAGTAAGTGGAGTTGAAGTTGTGCAAATTATATTATCATGAGGTTTCTCTTCTATCCATTTTTTGCACAACTCCTCTCGAAGACCAATAAACTCTTTTGTGTAATCAACTTTAGCTTCAGCTATTTTTGAAACGCAACTTGAACATGGCGGCTGTTTCGTCATATCAATTTTCATAACAAAATCTTTAATAGTACATATTCTATCGTAAGTCATAGCAAACAAAGCTGATTTTCCAACGTTCAAATGATTAAAATTTTCTATTTTTCCGTATGTTGAATCATATAATATAATTGGTTGCTTTCCTAAAAAACTTGCTGCTATCACAAGATTATTGTAATCCAATTCAAAGCATTCACATTTCATGTTGATCTTGTTTATTATAATTTCGATTAGAAATAGATGATAAGGAAAATTAACACCTTTTTCTTGGACAACATTTAATTCTTCTTTGGTCCGAACAATATTTTCTGATAAGCTTTTCAACGACTCTCTCAAAGCGTTTGCTTCATTTGTAAGAATTTTACTCATGTTTTCTATTTTATCTATATTACTTCGTAAAATAGGACTTTTACAGATACCATTATTTCCATTGTCATTTATTTTTCCAATGTTTTCTTCGAGATGTAAAGAGGTTTTGTTTGATAATACAGAGGTATCAGTTGAGTTTCTACTATTTTCATCATATATTTCTTTTGTACTTGCAAAACTTTTCCGGTCTGCATGAGTTGATGACACGGATCGGTCTTTAGAAACTTCATTTTTAGTTGATAATTGAATAGACCCTTTAAGGAGCGATGGTGGAGATGGAGGCAATGAAGAAGTCTTTATAGAACCGGGAGTTGGTGATCGTTTCGGAGAATGTAAGGGGGTTATTGATTTTTGCAAAGATTCTAATCTCGATAATTCAGGTAACCCAGCATCATTTTGTGATTTTATACTTGATTCTTTTGGAGATTGTGATTTTTTTGGCGATTGTAATTCTTTTGGAGATGGTAACTCCTTTTGAGATTGCAAAGATGGAGTATTTTCTACTATAGTTTGACTTACATCCATCTTTGTCCTTATGGTTTATTAATGTAAAGAAAAAAATATACACTACATAATTTACTTGTCTGACTGAGATGTTTAAAAAAATCACAGCCAACTTGAATTTTAAAAATGTTTCAAAATAGAACATACTTTTTGTTTTGAGAAAAATTTTAATGTGTCTTACCATTTTGAATTTGAGCAACTTTTTTTGCAATTTCTCTGACAATTTGTAGCCTCCATTTTTCTGCTTGTTGTAAATTGGTACATTCTGACGCGAGATATGGTCTACGCTCTCTTTGACCACCAGCTTCCTGAACCTGTGCTGCGCGCCAACGCGCCAACGTTGTCCTAACAAATAAAATAATGATAAAATACAAATTTATATAAACATTATTGTGACATAACTTTTCTTAAAGTTGATAAAATTTTCTAAGGTGGTCCTAAATTAAAGGTTAAGAAAATATTTGAAAGAAATATTTAAAAAGTTATATTTGACAATTTTTTATATCTTTAACATAAAATATTCAATTTGTAAAACGATTCTCTTATTTAAATTCATGTCAAAATACAGGCACAACTATATAAACTGTATATGAACAATCAGAAATATTTATCAAAAGATATTAAATGAATATGTGTTACAGTAACAGTAATAAAAATAATATATAAAATAAACATATATTTAGAAAGTAAACCCAGAATTTACCTAGATTTGCACTAGGAAAACTGCCAAGACCAGAATGCTGGTAGTAGAACTCAAAATGCTTTCAATAGCTTGTCAAATCATTAATATTGTTGTTGTTATATTTGTTGTTTATTGTTGTGATATCTGATTAATTTCTTTGAATAGCAAAAAAACAATAGAATCTCAATTATAATTAAAATATATTTAACATAATTCAAATTAATTGTAAAGACACAAACACAATACTTAAATATACATACTGTAACTTTATTAATACATTTTTTTTTGGCAAAGAATATTAATAATTTATTTTGGGTTTTCAAATATAATAGAGTAAAACCTGCTTGATAATATACAATTTTAAGAAATTATCCTACATATAGTTATAGAAATCTTTCACACTTTATATGATTTGTCATTTCATTTATTACACTATGTTGCAGATACGGCAAAAGGCCTTTGACTCAGGAAAATTAATGGCTGCAAAAATATGTTAAAAATAAGTGATTATGGTAAAGATAAAGAGGTGCAACTCCAGTTTTGTTAAACAGCACAAAGATGCAGTGTTAAAATTATATTTATTTGAAGTTGTCTAATTCATAACACAACAAATTTTTTTCTTAATTTCACTAAAAAAAAAAATGATCATTTAAGTAACTTTATTATAAGTAGTAATAATACAGTTTGATAAATTGTAATTTAAATTTGATAAAACGTCATTTAAATTTTAAAATTGTTTAAAACAATATAATAAATTTCTAGTACATAAAATGTTTTTTTTTTCTTTTATTGATTAAAACATCCTAACTCTGTTTCGCTTGTGCACTGATCATGCTCAATAATACTAACTACTATCAACTCAATCATTTACATATCAGTGAAATAAAAGGCTAATTGAAACTTAAATATCAGAAGACGATTGATTATGCCTATAATAGCTACTTAATATAAATATTTTTTCCATATAAATATATCTAATACTCTACTGTAATTAAATAAACATATATAACAATAAAATTTTAAAATTAAAAGAAACAGGTGTATTACTTACATGGCTTTCTCTGCATTTCTGGCCTGAAATAAAAAAGAAAAATATATATGATAAAGAAACAAACATTTTAGAGTGTACATAAAATTTAAAATTATAAATATTTAAAACAATTACCAGTAATTTAGGTTATGTTTTCGTTATTATTACATTTTTAAATAAAAATCTTATGGGGAGCGAAATTGAAACAGATGTAGATTAAGCTTCATATAAGTAATACTAATCTTCTAATATACAATATGTTATAAGCAAAACAATTTTTAAACATCTCATAAACAATAACATTATTTTTATTTAATTAAAGAACTTACCATCTTAAATACTTTTCACCGCTATATTATACTATACTTTATTTTATATTTTATTCACACATTCCTTAAAAACTGAATAGAATTTTTAGTTTGAGTCTCGTAACTTTAAAGTTTTACTTGTTGTTGTGCTGAAGCTTGTTGACTTAGTTGTCAAACGTGATTTTGTTATGTCAACTGTAATTGATAGGTGTTGTCACATAGTACCTATTTTTTAATAATATATATATATATATATATATATATATATATATATATATATATATATATATATATATATTTTTTTTTTTAACTTCACTCTGTATCCCGCATATAGCAGGGTAGACAGAGGGAACCAGAGAACCTAATGTTAAGACACTCCATTCTCTTTCAACAATTCCGTTCCCTACTTTCAGCCGAATTGAGGCATTACAAAATTTAAAAATGACATGTTTTATACACAGTTTTTTTACGTTACTATATGCTATTACAACACGTATATATTATTTTTTGGACTTGCTAACACTTATATTCGGGATTTAATTTGAAATTAACTCGAACTACACTCACTCGAGTTAACTCGATTTGACACCACTAATTGACAATTTATATTTAACCGGCTGTCGTCTGTCAATGAGTCATGAAAGTTTAGAGATCTAAGATAAATATCTACAATTTATTTTTTATATTATTTTATGTATAATATAAACTTAAACAAATATATTAAGCATTTATTTCTATATCTACGATAATAAAATGTCTCTCCAAACGTGTTCAAAGAACGATACTGTAATACATTTGCCAGATGAAATGTTAGTGATTATTTTTAGTAAATTAGATCCGAAATCTTTATTAAACTGTATGCTTGTTAGTGACCATTTTCGAGAATTAGTGGAGTATTGTTGTCAGGTAAATCCATGTCAAAATAAAGCCTCATTTTTTTTCTGTCAGCATTTCTATGGAGCACTTAAATAACATATTTATTTTACAGCATTTTAATTTATGGGAAAAAGTAATCGAAGAAGTTATCGACAGTTCAGGGTCAAAATTTAAAGAAAAGTCAACTTTAGAACTACAGGACCTTTTTACATGTGTTCAACAATGGTTAAACTTGCATAATGCAGTTGTGTCTCATCGCCACACTTATACCTCAGGACATGTTAAAAGTATTTGTATTTATAAAGGTGTATATATGTTTTAAATGTAAATCATTATCTCAAAAATATGTCAATTTATTTACCTTTTTTATATCAACTTATATATTTTTTTCAGATAACTTTATTCTAGTAGGTAATAAGACAGTGAATTATTATGACATAAGTAATCTTACATTAATAAATACAGTTCCTACAAAGTGTAAGTAGTCAAATTTATATATTTTTATGTAGAATCTAAATTGATTTTTATATTATTTTATAATGATGCTGGTCTTCATTTACATTATAGTATAAAAGAGAATTATTTTTAGGTCTAAAATATGAAGAGAATTATGCTTTCAGTGCCGAAGTGGCTATACCAATAGGAAGGCAAGATGTAGGAAATTTATTGGTTCTTATTAATAAACTGCACAAATCTGATTGTGTTTGCACAAAAGGAAAAAAAATGGTTTTATGTAGAGCACATCTAATAAAGTAAGATTTACAAAAACAATACTATTATAAAACAGTTTATTGAAATTTTGCAGTATAGTACTTTAATATCTATATTTATATTAAAAAGATCTAAGTTGTTTCCTATTATCCTATCAAAATATAGAAATAGCAAATAAATCAATATATTACAAAACATCACATAACAGCAACTCATGATATAGAAAAATCTTGTATAGTCACTTTTGTATATTGTATATGTATCTATTTATTTTTCAGAGTGCACTTAAATTCATGTTATGTCATTGATAATATAAATGCACTTAGAGTATTTAGAGCTGATTATTGTAAATGGCAAGAAAATGTGCTTGCTCGGCACTATGGTGTGGAAGATTCTATTTTAGATATAAATATACATAAAGATGAAATTTATATATTATTAAGAAGAGGGGATGTTTTATATTTAGATGTAAAATCCAGGAAGTTTGATAAAATATTCCACTTGAACACACCATTGCATAATATGACCGCAAAACCATTTACATTCCATGTTTTCAGTCAACTTTTTTCAGGTAAGATTACTTGAAATATAAATATTATTTGTTTACTAGAATAGTGTTTAAATTATAACAACTAATAGTTTAATCAATTTTGTAGTTTCCCATACTGAAAAGATGCAAATTTATCCTCAAGACAAAGAAGATCAAATTGTAATGGCCTGTCCGGGACTCACTTGTGCTATTGAACATGGCCCAGTATTAATAATGGCATATGATAATATGAAGGTGAGTTACAAAATGTTTAAAAAGTTACTTACTAATAAAAAGTGTGCAGTACAAAAAATATATTCAAAAACAAAAATAATTAATAGTTCTACATGATAAAAAAAAAGGAAGGGAAGAGCGAGACCTAGTTATTAAAACATGGCTCCTCACTCTCCCCTTGATTTAGAGACTGGATATTATTCCTTCGGAAACCAATGATTGTTATCTTAATTCGACGGATCCCGCGTACGCTGGTACAAGTGCAGTGCAAAAACACAACTTTATAGGAGAGTCATTTAAAAGATTCTAAGGTAGTAATTTTGTCTTTATTCAAAATAAATGAATCCTTTAAATAATGAATCCCTTGAATAATGACAAAATTACAAACATAGGATCCTTTAAATGATTCTTATGTAAAGTTGTGCTTTTGAACTTGTACTAGTGCACGTCAAACCCGTCGTAATATCTAAATGAGAAAATGAAAATAAATATAAACATTGTTCCACGTGAGGTCAAACAGAACCATCGCCTGTACAGTAATAAAAAAATTAAATTGCGCAACAATTACGTTATTATATTTGACTTATTCAATCTTATCTTATCTTGTCTGGATCTTCATTTTTATTTTAATATGTTACGTGATTTAATATCATTGGTAGGAACTAAAAAAATCGATTCCCTTTTAATTTTAATCAGCTGCTAATATCATCGACTGCAAACATTTTTATGTAGATCTGTGTGAATATTATGTTTATCTTCTTGTTGAAGAATGTGGAGGACGCAACGTCTTTATGCTTACATATCTTCTTCTTAGAGTGTAAATCTGCTAACAGTATATTAAGAAAGATAGAAAAGTATAAACATTCTTATAAATATTATATTAAAACGCTTTTGCACTTAGGTTTTCGCGGAAGTAACCGCGAATTTTTTGAGTTATGCATTTGACAGTTTTATTCATCACAAAAAACGCATAACAACATAAACTTAGTAGGACTCTAAGCCGGCTGTCCCAAAATCTATATTCTGTTCTTCGTTTCGAAATCCATAAATGCTTTATTTTAAATTATTTTTCAGATAGAAATCTACATAACTAAAAAATTGCGGAAAAGCATATGCGAACCGGAACTTCGTATTGATATGACCTCTTATTTAGAACCTTCGCAATTAAATAGCAAGATAAAAGCATTAGATATTCACGAGGGAAGACTTGGACACCACCTCTTTGTTGTTACAGACACTGAAGTACATGAAATTCTTATTAGTGAGAAATTCTAATATAACCTATGGAAGGTTATATTTTAAAACTTCATTTTTTTGTAGTAATAATATTTATTTTTCTAGAGATTCAACGTTTAATTTGTTACCTATATTTTTATTATCTATAAAAATAGGAAAAGTGTATAACACATAAAAAAAATAAAACGCCGTATATTTTACTATAATTTATTCTCTACATACAGATACATTTGCATTTAATGCTTGAAAATCTATAAGAAAAACCATTATGCAGTTAAAAACTATATTATTAAATAGAATACAACACATTGTGATATTTTTGCTCAAAGTTATAAATGTGTTCCAGACACATTGCATTGCCTAATTGATATGTACATTTGTATATTATACAGGTAAATATTTTACCCGCCGTTTTCAATAAAATATACTTGTAAGTCCTCTTTTTATTTCACTGCCTTTCCACCTCTATAAGAAACTAGCAGCAAAATTTGACAGCTAACTGTCATTTGAAACGCGCCATCTTGAAACGATTATTAAACAAAACTACTCCATTGAAAGTAGTTACTCGAATTTGAACCGTATTTCATTAAATATTTAATAAGTTTAACGGTCAGTCGCGTTAGGATTGGTATATGAAAATCCTCTAAATGGTTCTTGGTCCATGGAACGAAGGACTTGAGGCTCGACCGCGGTGAGGCGCGGCCTCTCGCCGGTAAACGCTCTGTCGAAATATTGAGTGTCCATTGGATGCCTCTGTTAAAAATATACATTTATTAAGATTTTAATAAAACAGATGTATTAATAATAATAGGTGATTTTTTTTAAACTTGAGATAATTTTAAAAAAATCATCAGTAGATAATATTATACTATAAAAATAGAAGTCGCTACAAGTTTTTTTAAATCTATATTTCACTTCAAAATATTTGCCGTTTGCCTTTTCTTGCCTTTCGTTTCCTTGTTTTACTAGTTTAAAGACTATATTACTAAAGATAATTCTGGAAATATTAGGTTTACGCCACTACGTACTGTTTCATAATTGTTTGAAATTACTTATAAATAGGAAAATATAAATAAAATCTTACCACACGTGGCTTGAAGGGCGTTTCCAATTCACGTCTCTCAAGACGTTCCCAGTGTATCGGCTGGAAGAAGTCTTGGTCGCGGATGTCGCCGTGCATGCACTCTGCGCCGCCGAGGCGCGTCCGCGCGTCTTTGTCTAAGAGCTGAAAGGGTAACAAAGTATTATAAATACAAAATATTTTTGAAGGAACTTAAGGCATACAAGTTAAAACTGATAAATTTATCATTTATTACAATTAAATTAAATATTCTTTCATACATAATTTTTAGTCATGATATGAAAAAATGAAATAGTGTACCTATATGATTTAATTTTATAGAAAGTTTTTGGCTCATTAAAGTACCAAAAAAAAAAAATTGCTTACCTCAAAAAAAATTACAAAAGCTATTGGATATACCTATCACGAAATTACACTTGTTTGTGGGATGAAATAAAAACAAATAAACATTTCGTTTAGTTTACATACCCTAGTTAATATGCTTAAAGACTCTTTGGACAGGAAGCGCGGGTAGGACGGCATTTCATTGCAGATGGACCAGAACAGTTCGTCCTCGTCGCAACCACTGAATGGACTTTGACCTATCAGCATCTCGTACAGCAACACTCCGAAAGACCACCAGTCGACCGCTTGATTGTATTTGAGACCTTTGATTATCTGAAAAGTAACTTTTGCTATAAATTTTCATTTCATTTATTTAAATAAAAATATTGTCAATTTTTTTTTCATTTTTAGTTCTCCTCTCTTTCCGCCCGAATTCGATTTGAGTGTTGAGTAGCAGAACATAAAATAATTTAAGTATAATTATTCCTCCGAGTGAGAATCGAACCCACAATCACTTGTGTTTATAGTCAGACGCGCTACAGCGCCATGAGTCCTCCAAAGTTAACCTTACAAAGTTTATAGGTATAGTGTAGTATTATGTAAAATTATGAATTTTTCCCTTGTTAATTTATTTGTCAGTGCAGTCTTGAAGCCAAGGTCAGAGCTCTTCTAGCTCGGCCTTCTACAAAATCCGCGTGACGCTGTAGAGGCCAACAGGGCCAACAGCATACTACACATTAGATAAAAAAAAAAGTGTAGTCTGTACAGGAGACTTTACACCAGACAAAAGGACACAAGCCGGAGACTATTTCTATTTCTTTGTTTTTATTGACAGTCATTAATTAGTAAATCCATAAAATATATTCATTTATAATATTTTATAGAAAAACTTACTTCAGGCGCCATGTAGTCCGGAGTGCCGCAGAAGGTGTCCGCCGTCTTGTCGAGATATATCTGCAATTTGCACATGCCGAAGTCCGCTATCCGTACGTGGCCGTCGAAGTCCAACAATATGTTATCTAATTTTAAATCTCTGTTGAAAATAAAAAAAAATCTCATAAATATGTATAAGATTTAAAAATATTGTGGTGAAGTGAATTTATTTTTTAATCAAATAATAAATTTACTTCATCATTCTTCTTTAAAAAATGGAAAAAATCTATATCGCTTTATAGGCAAAGAGAATGAAGTGACAAAATAAATATTTACTTTCCACCTATTCGAAGATATTGTATTTTAGCTGATGAAACCCAACGACGCTATTTCTTACTTAATTAAATGAAAATGTATGTTTTTTAACTATACTTATTCATTCTAATAGATATATGAGCTATATTTTCAACCATAGTTTTTGGCAGGTTTTTGCTTCATGATCTTCCCGCGCCATACGAAACAAAGAAAATACATAACAAATCGGTATTTTAAAGACATGTTGCGTGGCACACCTCGTTTTACTTACTTTATCTAAACAGTACAGATATACGAAAGTATAAAATAAACGCTCCTCGAAGTAAAAATCCTCCCCACTACCCTAGCTTTCACAACCAAAACCTTACCGAGAACAATAAGATGACGTCAACATCAAAACACATTAAAAAACATTAAAACTAATAATGTTCAACAATAATAATAAAAAAAGTAATTTATTTCCTCATTTTTATTACCTATAAACGATTCCTCTTTTGTGAAGAAATTTAAGTCCCGACACAATTTCGGCGGCGTAAAAGCGTGCCCTCGCTTCCGGGAACCGTCCGCTTTGTTGTATGTGGAACATCAAGTCACCACCATTCAAGTACTCCATCACAAAGAATAGATGAGACTGAAAAATCGTAATCAACATTTCACCCACGCTTATACATTTATTTAAGCTTAATCGATTTGAGCTTTTTTCAAAGTGTAATAAAATTTAATTATTTTGGCGTGTGCGAAAACGCTTATAGAATACATACGTACTAGTCTTTGTATTTAGCTTTGCATATTTTTAGATATAAAAATATATTAAAATAAATACATTATATTTTGTCCATCATATTTCTACGTTAATAGATATTTTTTTTTAATTATAGTCTTTTTTTATTTAATAAATGGCTTCTTTTAAGCGTATATGTACATTTTTATCTATTTTGTAAGAAGTACAAAGCTAATCTACACTTCGAACATTACTTTCCGCCTGTTCAGGTGTGTGGCAGAAAAATCCAGACTTTGTCTAACCAATGCAAGATAATTCTTGTGATATAAATATAAACATTCTGAGAGAGATTCAAATGTAATGTTATACCCTACTTGCGTCAGTGCATATAATAAAGTGCTTATTTAAATATTAATCAAAAATATTTACAAATAATTGAATATATATTAAAATATGTAACACTTACATCTGTTTGGAAGGTGGCAAACAAGTGACACAAGTAAGGGTGGTTAGTACCAAGAGCTAGTACTTTTCTTTCAATTAGAGTGCACTCTACATCATCGTCTTCTAACACGACATCCTTCTTCAAACATTTCACAGCATAATAATATTCAGTATCCCGCAGCTCAGCCAGCATTACCTAAGAAAAATAAGTAATTTTTAATATAAATAAAATTAATAATTTGAACCATTACGAAAACAGTAGAAAACGCGGATATTTAAAGTTATAATTTAATATCCGAAGGAAGAATTATTGATGAATTAACATCACATTTAGACTATTTAAAAAAATGCGTTCTCTAAGAGGAAACAACAACTATTTTCTGTCATTGGCTTCCTCTCTTAGGGTGTTTACTGAAAAGACCACAGCACACCTGCCAACCCCACTATCGAACATACACCTATTAAGTCAAAAAAAAATATCACATCACTCAACCATCCAAAATATTTAATACCTTAAATAGCTTATATTTTCTTGAATCGATGCCATTGTTCATCCATATTTCAACTGCTTTATAATTACAAGTAGACTACGTTGCTATCGCTTAGATGTCTATAAAGACATGTACAACAACAGAGTTACAAATTTGCCGGATTTAAAATGTGTGACATATATTAGGTACACAAAATCCTCAAATTGCAATAACTTAGAAAATTTTTGGGAAAACTTTAGTCGTAATGCCTAATGGTGAAGAAAATGCCATGTCTTTGTATTCTATATTATTAATATCATTATACAATATAAAAAATAACATCAAAGGTATCAAATTATCCACTAAAATTCAAAAGTGAACAGCCAAAAATATTTTATATGCATGAGTAGGTACATGATGAGCATTTGTTTATTGAATCATGATTCTATAATTAATCATTTGTACTCAAATTAGTCTTTGTCTATATATTATAATGCTGTCACTTACACGTGACTTGATAAACTACTTATAAATACCTGTAATATATTTATATTTCTGCGTTGTTTGAATGCGGTGGATAACTTTAAGCAAAAGCTTAATTTCAATTTTTCCATATTTGTTAATTAATGTAAAGAATTAATTTTAATTAAATTTTGATATTTTATATAAATAAACAATTGAATTAATGATCTTGTTTTATATTAATGTCTAGATTTATCAAGATGTCGAATTAAATAATTTGATAAATAGAGTGGGTGGTGTCTGTCAAACTTGCTACACGACATGTTAGTTTACATTTTAATCTTAATAAATTAACGCTTTCTCTACTTTCTGGCCCAGTGTCAAAGGTATTTCGGTCAACCGTTGAGGATAGGGAAGTGCGAACGATGTATTTAATTTACAAATAATATGTACCCGGGATTTTGCTAATGACTTTAACATTCATAATAAGTTTAAAAAATATGGAAGTGATATACCTTGTAGGTAAAATAATTTGAATTTTTTTAATTTAAAAGATTTTGTTACTAAATTTTGTATTTTAATATTATTATACATACATACATAGCTTTATGCTGTATCTCGCATACAGGGTAGGCAGAGGGAGTAGTGTTAAGACAGTCCGTTCCCCACTTTCCGCCGAATTGAGGCATTGCGTGCTGAGTGGCGGAACTCAACGCTGCGCGTTTTTCATGTTATCAAACCATCCAGGAAATGAAATTTCCATTTCCTGGAGTTGGAAACGAACCCAAAACCTGTCGCGCTTACAGTTGCTCGCTTCTGCCTCTGCGCCACGACCGGCGTTATAAAAAAAAATATAACTTTTTTTTTACTATAAAGGAATAAATATCCTATATAAATAATACATGGCTACAATATTTTCTTATTTTTTGAAAATTATCATATTATTCTTAGAATAACATTTTCGTTATGGCGCAGTTGGCGTACGGTTATTAGTCTACATGTTAAGACTCTTCTGCCTACGTTGTTCTGTTGCTGAAGTCAATATTGTTTTTGTTAAAGAAAATGCTACCTGTGTAGCTTATCGTGTCAATCATAAACAGACACAAGGCCGAGACGAATGACACGTGGTTATTGCAGAGCGAGTGATGTCAAAACCGAGAATAGACCGAGTTTGTAGTAATATCTGCAGGGCAGGTAAAGGAGACATGCAGGTGGCAAACTGCCATTTTGTTCTGCCAGATCACGCCCTACAAAGATAAGGCAGATCGTGCACAACGAGTAAAAGTGTAATCTCTTACATTCGATGGTAATGATGCTAAGAGTAAGCAATAAAAACAAAAACTGTTTACTTTAGTACCATCATTACGTTTTATGATCATTAAAATATAGGTACGGTAGAATGTATCATAACAGTAAATATACTAACAGCGTTGCCAAAGTAGCTACTATTATTTCTACTGAAAGTTCATCGTACTCGGTTATATCGGTTGATATAAATATAATTTGACATTTCCATACTGCCGAGACTCGAGACACCGGCAATAACCGGAGTGGTACGTTAATAATATATTTGTCATCCGCCCATTGGAGCCGCCCAAAAATACAAAGCACATATTATTATAACAAGCTAAAATAAAGAAAACTTGTTTTATCAATTTTATTATGTATAAATAAATATAAATCCTATTCATACGGACATATTTACAATATTCATTTCGATTCTCAGACGCAACTTTTACACCCACATTACGTTGTCATCGCCATTATGAAATAGTTTACACGCAATTTAGATTGTTTCTGTCAAATGTCAATAAATTACTCGTGTTTATCATATCGCGAATATATCGTGTAAAAAAATTCTTTGCGTATTACGACACATTGGTACACTTCCGACAAGAAACAAATATGAATTAGCAAGAATAAAGCAAATGTTTTATTTTAGAAATAGAAACATTCTTCAATTTAAGTAATGTTCAATCTCTATTTTAATGCATTTTTCGTACTAACATTCATTCATTTCAGTAAATTTTGCACTAACACTAATTATTTTAATATATTATTTATTATTTGATTTATTCTTCTTCATAAACTTTTGTTACGCGCAATTGAAAATTTGAATTCTAAATATATTTTGCCGGTTTCTTGGATTTCTAAAGGTGAGCAAAATATTTTCCAGCGACCTACTTTGTGTATTTTCGTTTTACTGCCAATATATTGTATTTGTTTTCTTGCGTTTTGAGTTTCATTTCATGAGTCGCTGAAACTTTAATTACAAGAAGTTATGTGTATTAACTACTTCGCTTGTCGGAGCAAGTCTGCTAATTATTTAGGTAGGTAATCTAATATATCAATTATCATATTATACAGTCTGTTATTGTATTTCTGTTTTCTATGTGACTTAAGCTACAATAAATATTTTCATTTGCATTTTATTTGTATATATTATAAAAATACTATATACTCAAAAAAGATAATAGAATATTTAAGGAGATTAAAGAAAAAATAGTCAAAAATAGATAATTTTCAATTAGATGTGTGGAAATTCTTAATTCATGGATTTGAAAGTAGTTTTTTGGTTAATATTTTATTGTCAATTATATTATAAGAAAACTGTAAACTGTCTAGTTCATTGAAGTGTTATCATAAATTACTTTTTTTCATCTACAACGTCTTTCTCAAATTATTGGTTGGAGAACTTTTGTTTAAATGATAACATAGAGTCCCGGAACAGTTCGGACAAACTGTGATATTATTTAAAATCATTTAAAAGTATACTATGTGAATTTCATTTTTTATCTCAATTACGTACAAATACAAAAATTGAACGTGATCAAAACACAATTCTCGTTCTTCCTTATTATATATCATTTTAATATTTATTAATGTTGTAACCTTGAAGCTACACAATCAATTTGCAAATAAATCCGCAAATTTCAGTCTAAAAATAAAAGTTTAAACAAGTGAATATGCCAAGAAAATATCTGGCTTTCGCCTACAACAAAAGATTTAAAAACGACTTCTTGGACTGAGTCTAATATTGGATGTGAATATTTACCTGTCGAAAGACGCAGATAAACTATGCAAGAGGTGACGCCGCAACACTGAGCGAGGTATTATTAGAATAAAATGTTTTTTAATATAGTTATCATAATCTTATTGCATAATATTTATTATCATGGAGTTATTACTAAGTGTCTTGTACCTAAAGGCGAAAACAAAGTAAGGACTCAGGAATAAAAGTAAAACGAACAAAATATAGAAAACCTGAAGATGTTTTATGTTTGCATCTATTTATATAACAAATATTTTAATTTTTTATGCTCCAGCTTCATTCCTTTTCCGTATGTTAGGATAGTCAGCTTTAATCTACAGTTAAGATTTGTCGTTGACGTTGTACTGGCGAAACTCATCGTTGCGCTTTGTGTTACCATAACGGAGAAATAAAAATATAATTATTCTGCCGAATAGTGATCAAACCCACAACGTATTTATATGAAACAAACGCTGTCCCAGCGTAACGAGCATGTCCTCATAGTTTTTTAAGGAAAGCGGTAGAAGAAGAGATGGAAAGGAATAATATTTATTTAAAAGTAGATAATAAAGCTAATGTCACCACTTAGCAAGTTACGTGCTTAACATCTGGTTATCTTCTCAAGAGTATACAATCACTGTAAATATACGTAATGTTTGAGAGCGGGCAAATAGTGCATTTGGTATGAACAGAGTAAGCCAAAATTAACTCTAGCCGTCACATCGACTCTGGCACTCGACTCTATTGACAAGTGGGTCAACGGCAGAAAACAATAAGTGTCTAGTGAAAAATATATTTATCTTAAGATCTACATAATACTATAACGCGCTAACGGTAAATGCGACGTTGGGTTCCAGAACCCAGTATATTCCAAAAGGAAACGCATTTATTTCATTAAGAATAATGTTAATATAATAATAAAATGAAATAGTACTATAAAATTAGATATATGGCGAATTGCTATAATAAGTAGCTGCGTAGAAATATTTAAATTCGCTTTAATTATTTACAATTTATGTAATGTTTACTGAATTGTTCACATATTTCTCCTTAAATGCAAGAAATAATACGTATTTATCTGTAGTAGTAAATTAACGTAAAAGCTCATTTTATTACAATATGCTCTTATAATTCGTATTTTCATTGCCAACATGTCAGTCCTTGCACTTAATGTGCACTCCGACGTGATCGTGTGGTCTACGTCACTGATATGCCGACGCAGTGACAAAGTACTCTAAATTGCGTCATGTAGACATTATTTTTAGATTTAAAAAGCTTATTCTAGCTGTGATAACAGTATAAAATGATACTGACGTCATTTTTTCATCACATGACAAAACAAATTGATATATCGTTAAAAAAATTCAAACATAATATCGTACACGCGTTTTTTAGACGACACTTCGAGGCGCTCCAGCCAAGCTACATCACGTCCCGCTACATTGAAAATTTTGTAGGGAATTACGTATATACATTTATAATTTATAGAGATGTAAAAAGGTGAAAATAGAATAAACATAAAATTAGCATACCTTGCCAAAACTTCCCTTGCCCAGCACTTTAATAAATTGAAAATCTTCAATCGTATACTTTCTGAATCTGGGTATGGATCTAGCGGGGGGCGTAAAGCGACCAGTTTTTCGGAAAAGATCGTACGCCGTCGAATGTTCTGTAAAATAAGAATGTTTTTACATATGAAGATATATTTTAGAAAATAATATTTTATATAACAAAATAGATTTTTTTTAACGTTAAGTCAATCAAATTGTAAGTTGAAAAAATGAGATTAATTTATTTATGTATAATAAAGGTACTTTAATAATTAAATTTATGTATTAAGATTATTTGTAGGAAATATATTTCGTATTAAATTTGTTATTCACTTGCACCGCAAACATCCTCATAGACATGCTTGAAGTAAAAAGATGCAAATTTATTTTTTGCCTCTAATAAAATTGAAATAATTATATAAATAAGTATTGATGCTTCACACGAACTGGAAGTTTTAAATTGGCCACACATAAACTTTTACCGTAAACCATAAGGCTATATCTAAATTTAAAATATCTGAGCAGTTGCTAATTTATGTTTTATTTAGAGATCTTTCTCGAACCACAAATCCAATTTATTTTGCACTATAAACTTAGGAATGCTATCTTCTTAAATTATAATTAATGTCGAACTGAGAGTTAGGTAATTACTTATGGAAATGTTACATATTTTTGGAGTGAAACTTCTTTAGGATCTTTAAGATTTGAAACTCGACGTAACGAAAATGAGTCACGATAAACAAGTAGAAATATATGAAACGGTTCATTCATTCAAGTCATTTATTCAAAGTGAAAAAATAGAAAACTGATAAAATAAAATATAAAATATTTTTGACGTTTGGTACAAAAATATAAAAACAATGAACCATATAATTGTCCACATACTGCTGATACTTTACATACATTTCATTTTCTCATGGGGTACAATTCTGAAGCTATATCTCTGTCGTATATGAATGGCACATACACAGTTTTTTTTAATATAAAATATGTTTTTGTCATTTTCAGGAAATATTTCTTTTCCTAACGGTAAATATAGCTATGGCTATATTTTTTTATTGAATTTCGTACTTTTGACAACCTATGGATTGTCGTTATATCATAACGGCACAATGCTACGGCGAAATAGTTTGATAGTTCTAGAAAAAAATCACGTGCCCTCTAAAAATACCCGCCTTAGGCAGCAATATCAAGGTCGTCTCGGTAAATATTGAAAATTTATCATCAAAAGTTTTCTTCTTTTTAATCATATCAAAAGAATTTAATATATTATATTAGTTTATGTTGTTGTTACGAAGAGTGAGTTGTATTTTGATAGAAAATACGAGATTTTGTTTTTTCTACATTTTGCTAAAGTACTATTTTGAAGCGTAATTAATTTGAAAGATTATTTTAGTCATCATCTAAGTATAATAATTATGCATCTTGATAGCTAATGTAGTAAATAATTATCACAATTAGTGGCTTTGGCACTGTTTATAAGCCAATATACTCGTAAATTCTGTCTGTAATATATTTACGAATAAAACACTATAGAAATAATATGGATACGACGTAAATGTAATATATATACGTACCATGTAGTCGTAATATGGCTAACAAAAATAAAAAAATAAGAAAAAAATAGAAAGAAAGGAGTTTTAAAAATGTTAATATATTAAAATATTCATAAAGATAAAAATTCTTGATTGGCTGTGGCATTTTAAGCATGAGGTATGTTCTAAGATGTTATTTGTTATTTTCCAATAAAACGCTATTAACTACGGTTAATTTAAGAATATTGTGCATAACATAGTAGCCATATCTGTCTTTTCCTTAAGTTTCTAAGAATAAATATGCGCCTGTTCCTACCAAGAAGATGTTAAGTAATTTTATTTATTGTTTCTGCGTACGATTTATACGTGATGATAAGGAAAATGCCAAACTTTGATTCTTCATGACTGACTTGTATCTTTGAATGTTTATTTATAACATGTTTTATTTTAAATTCAGGGAAATTACCTATTACAAGAATTGCTAACAAAGACCAATGCGGATAATAAATATTTTCACCAAGGAAAATGTTTTAAGTACACTTACTAATTTATTAAATTTATATAATAAGTTTTAACAAATCTTAAATAGCAATTAAGGTATTTTCATTTGTTTTATTATTCTTTGAAGCTTATTCTTTATATTTTAATATTTATATTTATTTTTAACCATTATTGACTTTTTTTAAATTTTGGATATGAGAATGAACCGAAATTATAGAAAAAATATACAATAAATTATCTTCTATTAATCATTTTTACATCAACGCGTAATTGTACCTCCGGTATAATACATGCAGTACAATACCATGACATGAACTTGAGGCTTAAAGTATTGTATAGGTATATTATGACAAAAACCCAGCTTCAAATTGAAATTATACAAAAAAAAAGAGTTATTAAAAAATATAAAATGAAATTTAATATAAACGAAAATAAATTGTATGTAATATAACGAAGTGAGTTTCGCCACAATCGCGCTGCCGTTGTAAGGTAACGAAAAGTTTATGTTGACAGAGCTAACGATTACGTCTTTTACGATGATAATAAAGAAACTCTGAAGCAGGTCAGACAAGTTAGGCACTTCTCAAATATTAAAACAAATAATAAGAAATTTGTTAAAATTTAATATTATGTTGTTACTGTTAATTTAGTTTAATGATTTTTCAAGGAGTTTGAAAAAATTTTTAGGTTTTACATATAGATATTTTCAATTATTTTCATTTTATTTACTAATAAAATAAGTTTCTTAACTATAATATTGCTTAATATTCTTATGACACGAGTTCATGTAGGGTCCTTAAATAAGACTTGGAAAGCGGATATAAAAGTAAAATGTGTATTATCTAAAGAGAAAGTCCTGGTTCGAATTTAGCGCGGATATTTTTAGAGGGTTTCGAAATACAATTTGGTTTTTGCCAATTGTGTCAGGAAGTATAAATTTATTGCCTACAGGCTAAAAGATCTTCTCGAAATAGAGTTTATTCAATAGCTTGTTTGTTCGGACTAAAATAAATCTGAACATTCGTTGTAATAAATAAAATAGACTTACCTTTCGCAGATATCTTTTACATTCAATTTAATAGCACTCTAATGAATGTTTTAGTGAACAGGCAGCAAGCGAAGCAAAGTAATTTAAAAGAGATAATAGTGAGATAGATGTTACATGAAGGGGAGATTTACAATTATAAATATTTTCTTACCCAACTCTTGTTCTAAGACGTCATGGGTATAAGTTTGGGATGGTGTAGAGGCTGTTGAAGTGCTGGGGTCTCCACCTGTAGATAAATATGATAAAACAAACTGCCCTAATGTTTGTGATGACACTACTTAATATGTACATTTTCTATGTGCAAAATAAAAAATACGCTATGAAATGATATGTATGATTGTGTTAAGTACAAATGTTGGTAATATGATAGAAAATATATCCGTGGGACTTTTCGTTACATTCTTTAGTTTTTTTTGATGCTGTTACTATAATAGCATTTTAAAAAATATGTGTTTCATTTAAACATTTATAAGCTTTAAGATTTGTAAATATTTTTCTTCTCTAGGCAATAAAGAGGAAGGAGGAATTAGCAGCAGTTTTATATTTTTTTCATAAAGTAATCTATATTCAATAGGTCACATATTAATTAGATTAACAAAGCGTTTAACGAGCATTGCCAACAAGGGGCGTACGGACTGCATGGATAAAATATGTGACGTTTGAAGTCCCGCCAAATAAATCGATGACCATTTCAACTTTCGATTGTTTAAGTCACGAATATTTTTTAAAGTACCTAAAGGATTTCTCGAAAATAAAATCAAATCTCGAAACAGTTTACAACAGTAAATATAGTGATAAAATAATTGAACGTTACTTATATGCCTGATTAACGTTCTTTCTTTCAATTCTAATTACGAAGAAAGTAACAAGGAAATTGTTAAGTATTTGTTAATTTAAGATGTGATAATTGCTACTAATCCTTCATATGTGAGTAGCAAATGACTGGCTTATATCCAGACACTAGCAGCCGCATAGTGCTCCCACGCTGTTCTTCAATTTATGTACAAGGGAGTATATAGTATACATATAAATGATTACAAATTAAACAATAATATAATTTTACACACAGACTTAATAAACCAAAATTAAAAATGATTATTCATTATTTTATTGAAAATTAATTAAGTCTATACTACATTCTAAACTGACCTCTTTTCGATGTTGTACGTGTTGCTAATGCTTCGACTAAAAGCCGCTGGTTTACACCACATAAATTTGCTGTCAACTTCTCACATTTTCGGTGACAATTTACATCGCAGTCTATAACAATCATAGAAAGCATTTTCCTAGACAATAAAGGTGGTTCCTTTAATGTTATACCTATACTTACGTTCATGTGCTAAAGCCGTGCAAAGCTCCCATGCCCAGACATGCATTCTAGTTAATATAAAATAATTAATGTCAACTCAATCTCTTTACCTTTCTTTGCATAGACGAATGACGAAGGAGATGTTGGTGCCGACGAATCGAATCCCGAATCATTAGAGCCCGTTGAAGTTCTTCCGTCAGTATTGTTTTCACATTCTAAAAATTCTGCAGAACTTTCACTTGATTCTGACTCTTCAGATTCGTCATCGTCTTCAGATGACTCATCGTCTGATGATGAAGATGATGATGAAGAGTGAATGACTTGTGGTTTTCTCTTCTGCAGAGGTCGCGGAGTAGCTATTAATAATTTTGGTGACTTTTCCTCCTTTACAGGCTTTTTTAAAATAAACTGTCCAATAGCCTCAGAGGGTGTAGGAGTTGCTTTATCTGGTGTTACTTCTTTTGTAAAAACATTAGTTGCGTCTTTTGAATTTTCTGTTACACCTTCTTTTTGAGTTGATATTTCAACTTCCTTTTTAACATCGATCTCTGGAATGCTTTTGTCATCTGATGTGTTTATATTTTTGTCTCGACTTTCTTCTTTCCGATGGCGTTCCGTTACCTCTTGTTCAATGATCGTATTTCCCTCACTGTCCACGGACGCGACATTTTTTTTGTTTAAACTATTTGTACTTTTGGGGGTTTCATGAGTATCATTGAGAATTTGATTTTCTCCAGAAATAGAGACATTTTCAAACGTGCTTACATGATTTAAATCCTTATTTTCATCAGTTTTGTTAATATTATCATTTTCCACTGCTTTATCTAAGTTTGTGTCATCACTATTTATTTTTGATTCAATAATTTTCAATGTTGAGTCTTTTTTTATTTCAACATCAGTACTTGATTTAGAGTGATTTGTTTCAAGACCACTTTTTTTAGATTCATCATCCAATCGCTTTTCCTCTTTAAAGTCAGAGTTATTGCTATTTACTTTATCAAATTTATTATTTTTATTCTTCAAATCATTTGTTTCACATACGGGCGATTTTATATTTTCTTGAGATAAGTTTTCTTTGTTGGATTGCACATTTTTAATCGAATCCTTTTTGTTGTCTTCTTTAGATATCGTTCTGTCTTTTTTAGGTTCATATACTTTGTCGACCTTGTTGTTTTTATTTTTATTTATTTCTATGGATGTCTCAGTAGCTTTTTGAATTTTACCAAATGATAATCTTTCACATTCACCCTTTTTTGTTTCTGTCAAAATCGCATCTTGGCGCGGTGTTTCATTTTTATCTTGTAACTTATCTATTAATACGTTATCAGTTTCATTTTTCTTCAATTCAATGGTCAAAGACTCATTTTTAAATGCTGTTATTGATTCTTTTTTATTTAATACCTTGCATGTTTCACTCTCTTTAACTTCAACGGGAATATATTTCATTGCTTCTTTTAATTCTTCATGTAGACTTTGTTTTTCAGATAATGTCGGCGATATATCTTTTATTAACAAATCGCTTTCAATTAATTTTGTTTCTTTTTCCTTATTTGACATCAATTTTGGAGGAATATTTTGTGTTTCAATTTTATTGTGGTCATGGTTTTCATTAATTTCATTAGTTGTTGTATTCTTAACATTCAAAATATTGTCTTCACTCTTATTAGTCTTAAGTATTTCTGCTTCTGATGCTTTTGGAACTTGTGATTCGTTCATTTGTTTATCGCTTTCACTTGGTTTTTCCTTTACACCACCTTTGCCTTTTGTGGAGGGAGCTTCAAAAATTTGTAAACTTTCTTTCGCATTTGAGCATTTTTCAGCATTAATAATTTCAGGTACTCGGTCTTCGTCATTACTTATTTTCTCAATATTAACAGAATTGTCAGCAATTATTTCATCATTTTCAGGGAACCAAAATTCCAAACGCTTGTTCTTTTCCATATTTTCTTGTATATTTTCCCTTCTTTTATTTAAATATATAGTTTCTCTTTTTCCTATTTTATTCCAAAAATTACCATCTTCAGGCTCAGGACTTTCAATGGTCTTAACTTTGACACTTTTTCGATGTTCTTCTTTTTTTTTATTGAAATCTATCGTGCCTGAGTCTACTTCATGACTTGATATTTTAGGATCTGCACTATTTGGTTTCTTACATTTTATACTCTTTCTTTTTCCCTCAGGACTTTTGGGTGTACTTTTAACTTCTGATTTATCATCATTTTCATCTACTGTACTACTAAATATTATTCCCTTTTTACATTTTCGTGGATTTTCTTCTACAGTTACCTGCTCAATAATTAATTTTAATGGTGTAGTTGGCGTTGTCACTTCGACTGTGGATGTAATTTTCGTTTTAATTTTAGGCTTAAGATTTTTATTGGATTTTTTATTTAATAATTTAGTTTCTTTTGTATGAAATAGGTCTACAGATGTTGAGCTACTCGGTACTTCAGATATACGATCTAATTTACAAATACTGCTACCAGATGAACATTTTCTCAAGCTTCGCCGCTTTGAATGTTTTTGATCTTTGTTATTTTGAGATAACATTTGGTCATGCAATGAATGATCGGATTTTGTAGTTGCTAGAGGATTTTCATGTTCTGATAGTTTCCTCTTTTTTTCTTCTGATTCTCCGCTGTTAGGTACTTTATCGGTACCAACCTTGCTTAAATCTAATGGTGCAGTGCTTAAATTCTCTCTCCTTATTAATGAATCTAATAAAGAAGCTTGTTCGGCTAAAAGTTCCATAGAACAACGTCTTGCTAAAGATTTATTTTGAGCATTTATGTCCGGAGACGGTTGACTTAAACAAATATCTTCTTCACTTTTTTTCGACGGGGATTGCTTTGTAACGCCAGGTGTACTATTATCATCTTTGTCTTTTAGTGTAAATTTTTCCACTAATTTAGCTCCAATAGTTTTCTTTTCTTTTTGTACTTTAAATGTTAAATCATCAGCTAACTTTTCCCTCCATTTAAGAGATTCTGTTTTTTCCTCACGGTCTGGCTGTTTTGGTAATTCAACGTTGTTGTTATATTGTACAGGTTTTGTTTCAACTGTTTCAACAGGCTTCCTTGGAGAATCTCTATCTTTTCGTTTTATCGTATGAAGTCTAACCACTGCTCGATCACGCTTAATCGTCGTACGCTGTGGACCCGGTGAAGAATCAATGCCAGTATCTGGTTTGTCATGGTCATTGTTTCTTTGAACTGTTGGACTCGGGCGCTTTGAAGGTATCGTAACCGAATTTGTGCTAGAAGTTTTATTGCGATATTTATCTCTGGACACATCGATATCAGCGGTATTTATATTGATAGGACGTGCTATATACGTCGATGAGATGTAGCTTCTATTAGTAATTGGCGTTCTTCTAGGACTATTTATTCTAACTGGACTAGACGTACCTTTTTCCGAAATAGTGCTTAAGATAGGCGAATAAGTTCGGCTGCTGCTTATCCATCGTGAAGGTAAAGGCGTTCGTGAGTATCCTCCAAGAGAAGAGTGCGAGCTGTAATTGCCACCCGGATTCAAATAAGATGCACTATAAGACGACCCATATGGCGCTATTGAACTACTATAACTATAGGGTGCACTGTAAGAGGGACTTCCACTGTAATACATGTTTGTGATATGATCCGAATACAGCGGCATGATTATTCAATAGATAACATAATCGCTACATCGAGGCCGCGACAGTAGCAAACGGACGCGCGACGCAGACTGAGAGGAGAGCGAGCGCTCGCGCAGGTGTGAGCTCCGCCCACAAACCCACCCTCCTGATTGATTGATGACGCCTCCAATGACAATTTTAGCTTTAATAAATGCTTTACATGGAAAGATTCACTTTGAAGTACATCTCAAATTTTTTTATAATATTGTGATATTTTTTTCTCGAAGGCACTTAATGCATGTGTTGGCTCAATTTTGCTACGAGAGACGAAAATAAATCATACGAATCATTATATTTAGATTTAGCTTAATCTAAAAATATGTTGCGCTCAGTGTTTAAAAACTAACATAAATAAGTCGATTGGACATAAAAAAGGTGATCATCGGATAAATACTATTGCTTTAAGCCAAAACAAAGATATGAACACAACAAAATAATTTTTATATATTATTTTTATATATTATCTATATTAGTTAACGACAATATTTTCAACGTGTAACGATAAAAATAAAATATGTAACTAGCTATACTAAAAAATGAATATATCTACTTCGACTTAATATATTTATAACAAGCCTAAAGAAAGCAAAACATATTAGACACACGATCTCTTCTATTTTACACCTATTTAAGAGTATCGTAGCCTCGTAGCATTAAGCTACGACGTTTTTCGAACTAAAATATGAAGCTAAAAATATGGATTATTAATTCATACACACATACATGCATTTATACATATATACAAACATTTTTGCATGTTAATATACCAACGAATACAAAAAAATTCACAGCATTTGTGCTTATTATAACTAATTAAACAATAACAACATTATTGCCATACAAAATATTTTATATGATAATATTTTTAATTTGTTATTTTAGATAAGTATAATAATTTACATTTAGTAAAGGAATATTGACAGAAGAAATGTATACAAAATAATTAGTAATGTTACTATGAAAATCTTGTAACAAATCAGCAGAACACCATAATAGAATGCATGTGTAGAAGTTGGATGCAAAATCATTAAAAATTCAAATTTACGTTTATTTAAATTTTTTCTAATTAGTACAACAACAAAAACAAAAAAAATGTTATTTTATTAGTACATCTACCATCTACCATCAAAATTAATGAACGCAGCCGCTGATTAAATAGCATAGACGTAATATAAGTTTTATAATATTAATAAAAGTAATGTTTCCACTGTACGCTTGTCTATTGCACAAAAAATACGAATTCATATAAAATTAAAAAAAAAAACGCAAGTTTCGACATTATTAATAATTGTTTAAGTCTAAATATTACATATTTAAAAATAGGCATAGTGCAAATATTTCTATTTGGGAAAAATAGCGATGTTTTATTATTAAAATAAAAGATTTAATTAAAATTAATAAAAATATTTACCTTCACATTTCAATCCTTGCTTGAAGAACCCGTACAAGAGAGCTCCACAATGATCGCAAAACGTCGGAGACATGAACTGATGTGGACGGAAGCGATGCGGAACGTCTACTTTGAAACGTTCCCGTAAGTACTATAACAATGTATTTTATGTTATTTTTATACTTTTATTATTTTAAGAATTTACTAATTATCCTTGATTTAATCAGTAGTTCTTATAAATTACAGAAAGTAATTTAAAATTTCTTATTTTGAGTGCGAAATACTGCTAAAGGTACTAATTACTGGAGTTTAATAATAATATGTATCTAAAACATTAGTTTTTATATTACTAAATATTTTTTGAAGAACAGATTCTGTTGGATTGTATCGAAAAAAATAAAATAAAATCTTTGGCTCAATAAGCTTGGAAGCTACGAGTGCATTAAGTAAGTATGTATCATTTTTGTTTCTGTGGTCAAAGTGCGGGTGACTCAAGGCAAAACTGTGATTATTCTTGATTAAAGACTTGTAACATATAAATAAATATAACAGAGGCGGCCGAAGGCGTCGGGGACGTGTGCCACTGCCTCACCCTTCAGAGGACCTCGCTCCTTAAACGTTAAGGCAGAAACTAACTAAAAATTGTAAATGCGCCTAAATCTTTTGAATTTGCAATACAATGCTATCATTTTATTCATCAATAACGAAGAGTCCGTGATTAAAAAAATTGGGAGCGAGTATGCAAAAAAACAAGATCGAGAAAGGTAAAAAAAGGTAAGACGAGCTAAAAAAGGTCGCCAGGTAAATTGAGGGAGTGAAATTATTATACCGGATTCCCTTTTTTTAAATTTTCACTCCTCACCACTGCTGGTTACTTTGATTTAGAAAACGACCGCTGGAACGCCAAAAGCTACGGAGCAGAAGGTCTCGCCAAATCTATCTTGCCCACATAAAATTTAGCTTTTGCCCCGCCATTGAATATAAACAATATTCAGTGGCGGTTCAGTATACCTTACACACAATTAAAGTTATTAGAATTTTAATTTTATTAGGCAACACAAATTTGATTTTAGTTTTAATATTTCCTATATATATATATATATATATATATATATATATAGTATTTTTTTAAATCATCTAAACATGACTTTATTAAAAAAATATTATTTTAAATCAAAAAAAAAAGCTACATTAAATTACTATAAATATTTTCAAGCTATTTTTTAACATTAACATCGTGCTTAAAACAAGAATAAACACAACCCATATAATTTATCTGCAACATAAATATAACAATAACATATTATCTACAAGATTTATTCATTTTCTTATAAAGATTATGACTAATATAGAATCAGTCTGTTACAGATGTATTAATTTTTAAATATTTTACAAATAATATAAACGATCTGGAATAATTATACAAATCTATGTCATCTATGTAAGTTACCATTAAATTTACTGTTATCAATATTTTTTACTTGATCTTTGTTACTGAAAACAAAAACACATAGAAACTGTAATATTTGTTTCTATTCAATAGATTTATGGGATAATCTCATGCAGTCCAGTAGAAGAGAGGCAATGGCAAAAAAGAGAGTCGTGTCACAGATGGTAAGCCAGTGTATAGTTATTCCAGATATTGTTTGACGTATATGATATTATAAGAAAATAGACATACGAGATCGTATCATTCCTCGTACATTATAACTACAAAACGCACCATATACTTAATTTGGATGTAACTGACTATATATCAGTTGCTAGGGATGATAATTTAGGCAAGCCGGTAAATTTAGAGAAGCCAGTATATATTTAGGGAAGCCGGTACTTTTCAGAGAAGCTGGTATATTTAGTGAAACCGGTATAAGATATAAAGGCATTTAGTATTTCACTATATTTTTTTTTGTGACCTTCTTTTTTAGGGCTTTTAGATGTTAGAGCTTCTTTTTTTTGCAATTTTATAGCTAACATTTTTCTGGCGACCTTTTTTTTAGCTCTTTGCCTATCTTGACTTTGTTTTTTTGCAAACTTAAGGCAAAAAATTGCAAAATTCAGGCCAAGCCGGTGGGAACCGTGTTGTATGGACGCCTCGCCTCTGCTATATAGTAGATATACATACTTCTGTACTGAAAATTTAAAAGTAAAGAATACTTTCTTTACTTTTAAATTTTCAAAAATAAAATAAATATATTTAACTTTAATTAACATACTATAACCACACTCAACACAGTGGAGTAAACAACGCGACGTCATTTTTTTGAACGGGCGAGATTTCAGAACCAAATTAATATTTCTTCTCTAATGGTTTAAAAAGCTGTTTCTATTTTCTAAAGCTCATGTTTTCTGCTTTTAAGGGATGTTTTCCACTAATTAGGTATCTTAGTCTTGATGTTTAGAGCAATAAGAGTAGGCGCCGATATTTTTTGGCAATATTTCGAAAACTATAACAAAGACGTTAAAAAACATATTACGTATTACAGTATGATTCAAAATTTGTAAGTTGCTAAATGTATTTATGACTAACATGTCGAACATTCCAAAAAATATAAATAATAATAATTTTGTGTAAGTCGGTATACAAAAACGTGATAATTTCTGAAATATATTTTATCCTTTGAAACATTGCTTTTAGTAAATCCCGGTGAAATATGACAAGCTTCTATATCTTAATAGAAAAATGCAACTTTAAGCCAATAGTTTAATTGGCTTAATGTATGAATAAATATATCATCTACCAAATTACAACAATAGCAGTTACTAATGATATTACGTACTTAAATATAAGTACCTTAAGCTAAAGCAAAAAACATTTTAATACAAGTGATGATGATGATGTCCTCCTAGACGTATCCGTCGAAGGCAACACACTGATTTGCCAGGTGTCATCTGCGCGGGAATATGTTATAGTACGTAAGTGTGTGCGCATACACAGAAAAAAAAAAAAAAAAAAAAAAAAAAAAAAAAAAAAAAAAAAAAAAAAAAAAAAAAAAAAAAAAAAAAAAAAATAAAAAAAAAAAAAAAAAAAAAAAAAATTGCTTGGTGGTAGGAGGTTCGTCCTCCGTCTGGCTCGCGACCACTATCATGTCAAAGACGAACCGCCAAATATCTTATGATGTGTTCCGGTTCGATGGCATGTAAGCCAGGTTTTCCCCTTTCCCACCCATCCTTTCCCCAAAATGTGGTGGTTCCGATAGCGGACTACTACATTATCCTCCCTTTCCATCTGTATCCTCTAGGTTGGCAACACATCTAGTACATCTCTTGTGTTTTAGATGTTCATGGGCGAAGGTAACCACTTACCATCAGGCGGTCCTTCTGCTCGTTTGCCATCCGGTATCCATAAAAAAAAAAAAAAC
>JAKGSA010000385.1:141581-161257 GCA_033558755.1 Philaethria dido
AAAAAAAAAAAAAAAAACGGAGTACCGCTACGATCAGAGGAACGATTGGATGCAGTGTCTGGCCGACGGTAACTGCACGAATAATACAAGTATCTACATATACATAAGTATTATTTAAATATTATTATTTCTTTATTTTTCACACCCTATCCGTTTCAATTTGCGTTTTCTTATGCCTTAAGGTTGCCTGGAAGAGATCGCTATTTTAGCGATAAGGTCGCCTATTGTATATCTAATCCTTGTGTATATTTTCTATTTTATGTGTGTACAATAAAGAGTTATTATTATTATTATTACATATAAGTAATAACAACAGAATATTATTTTGTAAACAATAATAAAAAATCTGACAAGTAATACCCTAAAATTGAAGAAAAATAAAAAATATTTTGATCGCTATGGACACGTATCCAATATATTACGTATCACGATCCGTATATATTTTTAATTTCATATTTAAAAAAAAAATTTTTCCGTTATTTTTGCTTCTGTTTTCTCTTAACTTCACTTAAATAATAATATTTTTATATATTCTCAAAGAAAAATGAAATATGATGCTTAATGTAAGAAACAAAATAGAACAGACAAATCCAGCCCACGTTAAAAAAACTTAAAGCGTATTGTTTAATAAATGGAATATTGCCTCAAATTCTTATCGATGACTACATTAAAAAATGTGCCAAGAAGGAAGATTACAAAATCATATATTAAAACAATTCAAAAGAAAAAAAGTAATAAATGGCAAATTCTTATATTTCTATATCTTGTGTTAGAGAATTATAAATTAAATAATAAAGCTGTTTAAATAGAAAAAGAATAAACATTGATTCTACACGATATAAGCTAAACTCAACTCAATAACTCAACGACTAGAAGTGAATCAGTTAAATATTATAAAGGAACAGAATTAAGTCTTAAAATGCAAGTAACTTAATAACGAATACCCTATCCCTTAAAAAAGTTAAATATTGTGAAATAACTTTTCACAATATTTTTACTGTTTATTAATTATTTCTACCAACTTCGTACTGTCACAAACACTCACATAATTGTATTTCTAGCGTTTTTTTTGCTTTGCATAGTATATAATATATGTGTACATCTCTAATATATTTTATTAAAATTAGCATAGAAAATGCTCTTCAACTCTATTTATGAGATGGAGTCGATTTATTATTTGGTGCGATAACATAGATAAGAAAAACATTGTTTTGTAATAATAAGTAATTAGCTATAGATACCTAACAGATTGCATTTTTCTAGTGCGGAATTTAGGAATGTTTCCAATTAAGACATTCCTAAACATATTTTGTATTTGAACGGTAAACTAAATTATTCATAACATGTGTTTACCACAGTAGCGTCTGAGTAAGCAGTAGATCCAGGACATTTTCCTAGTAACTTGCTGTGACATCGTTTGTGAACAGCCGTCTGACACACTATACACCGGTAGCCTTGTTTTCCAAAGCCCCATAAAAACTCCTTGCAGAAAGCGCAAAATGTCGGCTGCCGAAAGAATTTCGCAACAAAACGATGTCCGTTAACTTCATGAATCCTGTAAAGAATAAAAACGAAAATTTTTAGTTTAGTTGAAGCAATGTCTTCGAAGCTTTACTAGATAGTATAATGTTTATTTATTTAACTGCGCATATATATTGGACACTTTAATTTTATTTTTTTTAATTACGACATATTTTAAACGCACTTTTCAATTATTATTCATATAGAAAACTAAACTGTTCGGCGAGAAAAAGAACATAAATGAAATGTTGTAGGCGATGTCAAACTTTATTTTGTATCACTTCTGCGTATTCACAGTAACTACTTGCATAGAGTACTCTATAGTACATTTTAAACTTCATAATATATCCAGTACTACAGTACCTAATTTCCTTCATCAATACATGAAATGCTAAATATAACGAAAGAGTTTATATATGTATTTTGTAATTTATATACCTAACCTAACCTATATACACCTAAACCTAAACATAACATATAGATATGTAATTTATATAAACCAACTATGCCGCAGTATTTTAAGCTTTAGAAAGGCAAGTTGTATATGTAGACGAGTGTTCATCATCATTAATTGTAGTCTGCGAGCTTTTACAAATGGATCTCTATTTAACTAAACAAATGGCCACGCGCACCAGACATTCTAATTAACGAGCTCGTTCTGCCAAAAAAATGTCTGACTTATAATAACTGCTTTATAAACAAAAAGCTACGTAAATGATAGACAGCTGTTAAACATTCACTGATAGACGAACTGTTACTTAGTCAATTATGATAATCTTTTACACTGGTACTCGTCCAAATCCAACATTGCTTATGCTTTGCTTAATCGATATCCATATGATTTGTGTTTTTATTTGTTTTTATTTTTAAAGTTGTATCATTGGAAAATCAACATAGGGACATTACAATTAAAAGATCGATCGAAGACTCGAGTCTGTCAGTCTCTTTGCATGATTTACTAGACACCCTAGCTGTATTCATTAGTAAGCAAAACCAATAAGCATAGTTTTAATAAGATATGAATGAATGAAACATAGCTATTATATATAAAATAAAAATATTTTTTACTGAAGTGCGTACATCGAATAACTTACTTATGATGTTTGATAGCGCATCGTCGCTGCGTGATGCGCTTGGCGCGGGAGCGACGCACCTCCTGCTCGCCATCTTCACGCTCGCGTCCGCGCGCTCCACCCACACCCGGCAACCACTGAAAATTGCAAAAAATATATCAAATTTAATTTATCAGTAATTCAAGGGAAAGGAGAAATGGATTCCTCCCGTGTTCAATAATAACAATTCTGCCTGATGAGTGACAGGACTACTGCCTAAGGAAAAGCAATTTTACGCGTCCTCCCACATATATCTGTGGGCAGAGAGAACCTAGGGTCAAGGCACTTCGTTCTCCGCTTTCCACCCGAATTCTAGACATTATATGTTATGTGAAGTAACTCTACACTGCGCGTTGTCACTGACACTGACACTAGAGTGGGGAAATTAAAATAATTTAAATATAATCTTAAATGCAAATCACAACTATCGTGTTCAAAATCAGGCCAAACCGAAAACCATAGCGCTTACAGAGAAACATTGTGCCACAGTACCATAAAGGCCTCATTGATGGAAGTTTAATAATATTGAATATCTAATTGTTTACAAATATAAAAACATGGTGTATACACACTTTTTTTAGCTTCACGCTGTATCCCGCACATAGCAGGGAGGCAGAGGGAACCAGAGAACCCAGTGCTAACTGGCCACGATTGGCCTCTGGATATAAACACGTGCATTATAAAATGTTAATTAACCGTTCTGCTATCTTATAATTGCATTAAATGTTTTGTATAAGCTATATAGTACTCGAAAGTTTCCCGCTGTTGTGCTGTAGAGTGCCATTGTGTTCCTTGATTTACTTTTATTCTATAAAAAATGTGTAGCAGAATATAAACCCACATCTTTTGGAATTTGTCCAAGCGTTCTAACCAATTAAGCTATAAGCTCTTATCACGTCACGCCATTTTTTTTCTTTATGGCTTTTACAATTCTCATTCCAAAATAACCGTTGTTTTGGTAATACTTCACATATTACCAAAAACCTATGCTAATGACGTCAAGCAAGAGCTGTTAAGTTATTACTTTATGGCGAAACAAGGAAACTTTGAGATACTGCTCCTCATAAGCTTAAAAGCTTAGTGAAGCTAAGTATAATATAATATAATAAATAAAAAAAAGATATTAGGAAAAACCATAACGTCGCTCTGCTCCATCCTGTTCTGCTCCATGCTGTTTCTTTTAAAACAGTGTATCATTCTATGTAGCTATCTTTCTACTTTACTTTTTATTGATTTCCTCAGTGTCATTTTATTTTTGAGTAAGGTGGACGAACGTATATAATGGCGGGCATTTAAAATGCAATTTATGCTCATCACAAAATCTACGTAAGTGTGAAAAAGAGTGTAGATGCCAAGACCTTGCTTTGATATCGTCATTTATGAACAGTGAAAAATGTTGTACAACAATTTTAGTCAATAATCTCATATGTATCAGGAATACTGAATATTTATATTTAAATTATATTTGTGCTTAACTTCTGTAAAGCAGCAGATTACCTATAAACGTTTATATTCACAAATTTATCTTTTTAAATAATATATACACAGTCAAAAGCAATAAAACAATAAATATAAGTTATACTGCAATAACTATTTATTATGATTATTAAAACTTTTATAACAGTTTAAAGAATTAATAGCACAGAATATCAACTTTTTGAAACTTTCAATGGAAACATCCGTTGAAAAGCAATAATCCCATCTAAAAAATTATCACGAGCAAATTATGTATTATTATTTCGATAAACATACCCGAAAAAAAGTTGACATGTCACGTCCGTAGGAACGATGTCTCGCTCTGTCGCCAAAATGATTAAGTCAGTTACAATTCAAAGTTTGTTTATTTACATTTTGCTTACTGATGTGGCGCCCTTACAATCGAAGGTGCGCTACTACTGTCATTTCCGTTAAGACGTCGCTACCCAAGGTCTTTTTTATGAATTCCCTGGCATGAATCCGATTGCAAGCGCAATGGTTAGCGCGGTAATATTGTGAATTTACCTGACACATCTTGCGATACATGACTCATCACGAGTACGTATGTACCCATTCACGTGAATCTTTAACAGCTACTACCATTGACGATATCTATACAAATCGGCGGAAACGCATCATATCTATTAATATTTGGCTTGTATTATGAGAATCACGAGAAAATGTAATGTTTATGTTATATATCTCTTTATTCTTTTTCCTTTGTTACACGGAAATACCTAACCTTTTAACCGCGTACGTGTACTTATTTCGGATGTAAATATTTAGAAACTATAAATTCCTATCTGTTCTACGAATATATAAAGTATACCTCTATGTATGAATAAGGACTACGACTAACATCAAAACCAACTAACCCAAAATATTTGTACAATATTTACATCAATGGGTTTTACTAATAAATGCTTCATGAGCTTGGCATTCACTTTCAGTTTCTGTCTACCAAAAACTCAACTATAGGTTAAATTGTCAGTACCTTGAACCTAACTCAATCTACTATCTATCGTACGTAATCTGCAAACAGCACACAAATTTCAAATTCAAATTCAAATAATTTTATTCAAAGTAAGAAGTTACATGCTTCACGTTTTGAACGTCAAATAATTTACCACCGGTTCACTAAATTTAATGCGATGAGATGAGACCTGAGAAGAACCGGCGCAAGAAACTCAGCGGGACTGTTTTTTCCTCAGTCAATGGCAATGGCAAATGGGACCAGGTTTCCCTCAAACAAAAGTTTTTATCAAACATAAAAAGTTGTAAAAGCTCTTGGTTATTAAAGATTTTGCCCTACATTACACTTATTTAGATTAGATAAATAAACATTTCATAAATTCAAGACTCGGTTATCCCACCCTCGGTTATACGGATACGCCATTATCCTGACCTAACAATAAATGTAGACGCGTGAGAGGTGAATTGTGATTAAAAGATAGCTTAGAACAGTACGTATTTTTCATACTTATTAATTCTTCTTAAACATTTAAATTATTTTTAGATCTTACATCTATGTACAAAAAGGTTTTTTTTTATATATTCGATATTTATTTATCCGTATTAGTAACGTCAACAAATAGTCCAGTTAGTTGGATTTCTAATAATTGTAATGTATTCTTCCTTCTTCTCCGAACGTTCTGTACCGTTAGTAGCGTAGCAATATACGATCAAAATTTTACTTTTGTATACCAACAAATTGAAATAAAGTACTCGTATTTCTTGAAACGTTCAAGATACTGATGCAATTTAAATTATTTTTGTTTCTTCTTACGTGCCAAAAGTATCAATCGGATTAAAAAAGACTATGCCGCTCATTAAATCAAGAATATGTATAAGAAATGTAGCTAAAATAATTAATAATGAATATCAATATAATTAAAATCAAAATCAATTATATTCTTTATTCAAATAGATCAATTATTAAAAGGATAAGGGCACGCATGATTTATTGTGTAGGACAACGGCGGGTACCTCTGGACACATAAATTTCTAAGAAACTAAACGTATTGCTTAGACAAAGAGTTATTGTAAAAATACCTCTTCTAGAGTAGAAACAAATGTAGTTGGATCTCTGTGCGGACGCTAAGTAAATTAATCATGACAGAATGTTTTGTTTTCTCCTAAAAAAAATCATCGCTCCCGTCAAATTTCGTCAAATTACTGCAATTCAATGTAATTTAGCATATTTATTGAAATTATTTCAAATGGTACCATAGTATCTTAAGTATGTTAAGCAATTCTGCATCTATAGTAATAACATAGGTGAAGTACCTATATTGTTACTATCATTGCAGAAATACTAAGTTATTATGCCAAAATTCACGGGGACAACCAGTGAAAGAGGAAAATAAAAGGAAAATCAACTGACAAATACATTTACAAGCAAAGCTAGTAAGATTGAATGCAAGTTTTCAGCGAGACAAGTGACAGAAAGATATGATGTACTACCAAGCTTACTTCACGGTTGACGCGTTCGCGAAAGTTCATATAAAAAAGTGAAGGAAAAACAGAAGAAGTCAGTCCGGGTAGCCACGGACACCTTAATCAATGATTGCCCAACCGCTTTTTGGCTTTGCAAACATCGCAGTTACAACAAATATTCGAGTAACACAGTCTTCACGGGCACAGGCGTTGCTGGCACGACATTCAGAGTTTCATGAAACATTCTTTACGAACAATCTATTCAGTAACAACCCGCCATTTTTTGACGTCAAAAAAGTAGACCATATTATAAAAAGTATATTTTCATGAAAAAATGTGACAAAATAGGTCAGGTTTAAATTAATATAAATAATAAAGTTCCTAATTTAATATTGAATATGAAATAAGACAGAAAAATCCTTTATTTTAATTTTTAATTGCGTTTCATTTAAGTGTCCGGGGCTACCTCTCGTTCCCCTACACATATGACTTTTTGTGTGCATATGTATGTTCATGTATGCATGTATGATTGGATTCTAACTCAAGCTTTATTATTCTATTTAAATACTGAAATGCTTGCTATTATCCTTTTTCACGCCATATTGTATGTAGTTCATTTATATGTGAGATATTTTAATTGTTCAGTAAAATATTTTGCGGTGCCGGCATTGTGGTGTTTTACTCACGTTGCGTTGTTTACGAGATGCAATATTTAAGTGAATAGATAATATTATAAGTGCCATTACTTCTTAGAAGAAGTAAAACTGTAAGACATAAATATAATAACAGCATCAGTTTCCAGAACTTATACTGTATGCACCAAAACAAATATGTTATCTTTAACGGAAGTTTCGTTGTCTCTCTAACATTATTTGTACCGCCAAGTATATCTTCAGCATTTGTATGTTTTTTTTTACTTAGTCGTGTTTTTTAAACACAAAGAATTTTAATTTAATTAATTTATGATATTCATATTATATTTAATATGTACATAACGATATATGATTGAAAACAGGTCTTTCAATAATTTTATTTATACTCAAATTTTATAGTGTAAGTTGTTCTACGAGAACTCACAATACGCGTAACGATTCCATCAAACGTTTAACGTTAGTTCCCTCTATTTATATCCATGCATTTACTGTGCGATACGCCACTCAACCTTGATTCTTACTCAATCTTACTATACCAGCTTAGCAGATGCCTTGATATGCCTTCCATCATCAAATCGTCTTGTTGATCTATTGTAGTTTTATGGGATTTTTCTTACTTAGATAAATATATATCAGTAGAAAATATATTTAGTTCATTTAAAGAAGTAATAGCAAGGAAAGTGTTACTGTTCAAAAACCAAAATCTTTTCAAAATATTTTTAATTTTTTTTAAAGAGTAAGTAAAGTAAAGTATTCCTACATAACAACTTCTATTTAACTTTTTTGCATTCGTTGTTTAGAAAACGTTGCCGTGCCTCGAACACCTACACTATAATCGGCTAATTGAAGCAGTTGATTGACCGATTGGTTTTGATATTTACATTAGGTATGACTCTCATAAATTATTGCTTAAAGCTATTATAAAAAGTTTGTAAATTCAATTTAAAATCATTTTTATAACAATGAAAAAATAAATAAATCATGTATTTTTGGTGTCTACGCGTTATGCTTATTTATTTCATATTTCACCTAGATTATAATGTTTATAATTTTTAAATGATGATTGAGATATAAAAGCGATCTCTCAAACATGTATGTACTAGAAAAAAAATCTCCTGCAATTTACAAGTACTTTAATCATCGTGAGTAGGTACTGATGAGCTTCATTGATTTTTTGTTAAGAAATAAGAAATGACAAAAAAATGATTTTAAGAGATAGAGCCTTAAAAAGCTGCTTCATTGTTCCGCATAGCAGACAGTAGTGGCGAGTGGTTAAAATTTTAAAAAGATAAGCTGATAAATTTAGAGAAGCTGGTATATATTTAGGAAAGTCAGTACATATATTTAGGGAAGCCGGTATAGGATGTTAAGGTATTTAGTAATTTCACTATTTAATTTTTTTTAGGTGGTTTTAGATGTCAGAGATTGTTTTTTTTTTCAATTTTATACTCAACATTTTTCTGATCTCACAAATTTCTTAACCTTGCTTTTTTACAATCTCTCCTCTCCCTTTTATAGGCTTCATACTAGTTTTCTTTACAAAATCGCTCTTAAATTTTTTCAGAACATTTATTGTCATTTACATAAGGTAAGCCATTGGGAACCGTATTATATGGATGTCAAGACAAGTGTCAAGACCCTCCGTGTTTTGCATGTTAAGTGACGAAACACAACGCTGCGTTTTGTCTTACCAAAACGAAAATATTTTAGCAAAATCCGCCGAGTGGAAATGGAACCCACAAACTATCATCTTTACAGTCCGAAGCTTTCTCAATGCGTCACGGTAGCTTCTACAGCTACGCATATTTTTTTTTGTCATGTTTGACCTATAAAAGTTACCTAATAATATAATATTAGTACCTAGTACCTATTGTTTATAAATATTTATTAATAAAGTTGATTCCAATCAAAAAGTTAAAATTAACTTAATTGAAGCAAGACATAAAATATAAATCCTCTATAAAACATACACAAGTTTCTGATTCATAGTTTCAGAATTAACAACGCTATTTATTAAGGTCGTTAAATTACTATTTTAAGTTCTTAACACTGTTTTTATTAGATCTATGAGTATCAACAAGTTTCTTCTTCAAATATTGTTATTTGAAAAGATTTTTTTTTTTTTTTTTTTTTTTTTTTTTTTTTTTTTTTTTTTTTTTTATGGATAACGTAACGCCCATGAACATCTACACCACCATAGATGTTGTAGATGCGTTGCCAACCTAGAGGATAGAGACGGAAGGGGAGGATAATGTAGGAGTCCGCTATCGGAACCACCACATTTTTGGGAAAGAATGGGTGGGAAAGGGGAAAACCTGGCTTACATGCCATCGAACCGGAACACATCACAAGATATTTGGCGGTTCGTCTTTGATATGATAGTGGTCGCGAGCCAGACGGAGGACGAACCTCCTACCACCAAACAAACAGCTAAGTGGAAATATTAGTGCCATTTCATAAATTTATTATACTTTTAAGGTTTAAGATTACTTCTACAAGAGACAGGAAGTACGTAACATGCATCAATGAAAGTAAACCAGGCCGAAAGCTTTTAAACTAAGATATAGTATAGTTTCAGAACACATGGCATGGGTTGACGTAGCTTAATGTGCATTGTTTGTTACAAAACGAAACGAAGAATAGTGTAAAACAGAATAACAATTTCACTACGTATTTACTTATAAGTATTTATGGACATGTGTAATTTTAGATGTTGTAGCTTTTATAAATTGGCAATAAATTATTCAACATTACAACATTGTTCCAAAAAGATGTGTTTCACAACTGTCTTCACAATAAATAAGGTTGAATGGGACGTATTGTAGTACGCCTAGAATGACTATTGTATAGTGGTTCGTCAAGAAGTTAATCATGTGAAAAGCTCAAACTTACATTTTCAGCATATAGACGCTGGTAAGCGGGAGGGCGCGAGCGCGGTGGCGCGGGCGAGGTGCGTCGGCGCGCCCCCCCGCCGGTGAATATCATCGGCGCGCGCGCATAGCCGGCGCGGAGTCGCGGACTCGCCTCGCCGCACCGCACCGCCGCACCGCCGCCTCACCGCACTACGATCCTATATTTATAAACGAAATTCCACACGCGCTATTCGCGGCCGGATACAACTTTTTACACGACTTTCAGCACTTACGACGTACGGAGCACTGAAGTTCCTGGATTGTCTACCGATACCGTGAGTCAACCGCCCTCGCTCAGCGGTTTTCGGACACAAAAATGCGACTCTCGAAATAATTACACGTTTACGAGAATCTTGTGGCAAATAAATGATAGGCTATTTATAGTGACCCGCATGCTTTAACTTCTTTTTACATTTTATCAATAGATAACTAAACACTGCTTTGCTGAAGTACTATAAGTTATTAATAAAATATAGGTATTATGGTACTCTAATTGTGTTGGTAATATATTTTTGGTTAACACAGAATTAAAACAATCGGAACATGGAACACTTGGGTTTGAAATCCAGCGCAATATAAAATCTTATACCTATCTTTACTAAGAATGTAACAGCAATTAATTTTAATCAATAAATATGTCAACGGATATCTAAAATTGTATATATAAAATTTATATCGTATAGACAAAATAAAAACAACTTATGAATTAATATTGTACACAAGGTAAAAAAAGAAAGCAAAAAATAGTCATATGTCAAAAAATATTGCGAAGTTATGAATTCTATATTTTTCACATAAATCTCAATATATTTTCACTCTAAATATATATTTAACTTAAATAAATCTGTAAATAATATAAAAGAAACACATAATTTATACAAACTAAGTTATTTTTTAATTACTTCAACATAACAACTTATTCGTTTATTCATCTATATTCCAAAGTGGATGATAAAGCTTTATAGATACGTGCCAAATTTTATAACTGATACTCAAACAATTACACTAAATACAGTAATCATTCACAAGTTACTCTTTACGATTAATTATTGTAAACAGTGCGTAAGATGATCTCAAAACCTGAAAAAATAGAAGGAAAAATATAATCACAATATAAACCATTTCATTTACAATACAACAACTATAGCATAAAAAATAAATAAATATAATACTTTAGATATTTATACAGTATTTTACTTACAGAAATATAAGTATCCATCGACATTGGAATAATAAAGGCTGTACGCGGTTCAATGACGCGCTTGCATCTCTCCATTAAGATGAAAAGACACCGACGGAACGCAGGTGACATTGACAACCAATCGGATCGATAGATGGAGTCGTTAACTAATTCACTCTGTGTTTATTTACCATATTAAAAAAATATTCAAATCAATAAAATGTATACAGTAATACAGTTTTATGCAGGAATTGAAACAGGTAAAGCTTTTTGTAGCTAATTTTCATAAAAATAATTACTTTTAATATAATAATGTAAAATTTGAATAAATATTTAAAATAATAACTTTACCTCGACCTTAAGATGTGTTCCAAAATAGCAGTACATTAGCAATTGTCCCAAAATGCAACACAGATACATGGCAGTAGAAAGAAAGTCTGGTGTTAATAAAGGCAACTAAAAATAAACGAAATATTATAGTAAATGTTTGAAATCTAGACAAAAATTCATTCATAATTACAATATAAACTATACAAATATATAACTTCACAGATAAGTAAGTAATAACACCCACATATACCTTTCTTTAGAGACGCGCTTGTAGAAAAGGTCTACATTGTTTCTCTCTCATATCATACTAAAATCCTTACGAAAAAAAAAAAAAAGAAAAATGTATTTACCCCAACCATTCTGTAAGCAGTCATACAAATTACCCAGGTTGTCACACAGAACTGTATTATCATTGCTTCATTGAATATTAGCTGTATTTCTTGGGCAAACCTAAAATTTTGGCATATTTATAAATTAACATTTATTTTTTTAGTCATTTATAAATTAAATATTAAAAAATCACAAATTACCATATTATTTTACCGTAATGTTTAACACAAGCTACAATTTTGTTATGCAGTAGATTACGACAGTCTTCATCGTCGTCGACATATTTCAAATTTCTTTTGGATAATTTAAACTCATCCATTAAGTGTTCCAAGTTGTATCGGAACAGTTGCAATTGATTTTTAACACAAGCGTAAAATGCTACGATAGTGCAGTCCATAGTAATGTGACTATAAGCTTGTATAGTTAAAATTATACCCATGTACAAAACAGCTATCAAAAAACTGGAAGTGGAAAAATTGCTCTTTTTGGATTTGTTTTAGAAACTGATGTTTTTTTTTTGCTTCACATATTCTTTTTAACTATCAATCAATCAATGCAAGATAATTTTGCCTTGTCTTTAGACCCACATGAAAATTTCTTTCAATATCCTGATCCAATGATCATGATGATCTCATCATGCACAACGTTCCATTGGTGACTTTGCTACGACGACCAGGATTACGAGATTTTTGTTTTCTTTTAACTAAATTATTATTATTTATTGCCAAATTTAAATTGTAATGTTAGTATTTTTATTAATATCTCATGGCTTGTAGAATATAGTCATACCATATATGGTATAAATATGTATAAAGAATTTATACATACGATACTTACAGAGTAAACTTGCTAACATCAAATGGAAAATATGCAGTAAGAACAACGTCGTACCCTAGAACCTTTGCTATGATAGGGCAGCTGCTATAGAATACGGAACAGAAAAGGACACCAATATGACAAATAGTTAAAAGACAATACATAGACTTAGCATTGGTCTTTATGAGATCCTCGTGGTCATCATTTTTGGGTGCAAAGATGGGACCTATAATAAAAAAATATAAATCCAGTCATTATGTCAATATATTTTTAAATGTATGTGAAATGAGAATACTGATTTATGGAAAAACATTCGATATTCCAACATTCACCGGTCTACGTGAAAAATGTATATAATGTCCAAAACGACAGCACATCGAAAAGCTACAAAAATGTGTGCCCCTGACATTTTCTACGGATTATGTTAATTTTTACGATACTCGCTTTACGGGTGGTTTGTATCCACAAAGTCACAATAGGTTACCAAAAAATTACTAATATTGAACTTATTTTATCATAGTTCTAACTTGTATCCCGCAACCTTGCGTGGATTATAAAACCTAAAATCTGACTTTTCCCTTTTTGTAGCAATTTCAAAAAATCCTCTCTTAGTTCTGTATTTATTTCTTAAACAGAATTATAAACGATTTAATACTTACTATTTATAGTTTCAACAATTTTATCAATGCGTTGAACTCGAATATTGTAAGTTAACTGCTTTCCAAATGTATTCAAAGTAGTCAACAAAAGAAATAAAGTTCCAATAAGCTGATCAGTTTGATGCCTCACCTGATTAAACAATAGGTTAACGTAAATTTAGGATAATCAAAATTAGAAGTGGAAGTGGAATTTCAAATACTATTTTTATAGTATAGATGATCATTGTATCAATATTAATGAACTTCAGCAACTTGCCTCAATAGCATGTATAATATGCTGTAAATTATAAGCAATGACTCCAATCCACACGATTACCCTGTAATAATATTGTAATGTTTTCTGCCGTTTCGTTTGTGTCTTCAAAACGACTTTAAAATAACCAACCCGAGCCAAAGCGTCAAAATGAGGACGAAATGCTTGAAAAGTGCCAAACATCTTCAAAAGATGTTTGTTAAAGTTTCAAATTTTCTTTAGAAATTATAGAAAGAATACCTTATATATTTACCCCCACTAAGATTTAAATGATCCTTAAACATAGGGCTATAGAGTTGTTAAATTAATTAGTAGAGTACGTTAATAACCAGATTTTCTTTTACCTGTATATTGATGGTGTTCAGTAGTATTGAACATCAAACTTTGTAAAAAATGTTTTGAAACATTTTCATAACATATATAAATACATGAAGCAAAAACTTTGGATCCCTTTTTACGAAAATTATGCGGACGGAGGAGCATGAAACTTGGCACACTTATAGTTTATATAGCGAAGTAGTGCAGAATAATAATATATTTTTTTTAAATAATGTATAAAAAGTATGTTAAATTAATAAAATAAAGTTACACACACTACCATGGTTTGACATCCATGTTTATATAAAATGACATAAACGTCACGTCGTAATGCGTTATTAACGCATTTACAGGGACACTAATATGGATAATTAGAGGTCATTTTCAAATTTTCCTGATCTGAAACTTAAATTTTATTTCGCTACTATAAATATAACTTAGAGATGTGTAATCTTCATGCAGGTACCTGATAGGTATAGATACTTATACAGATAGCTAGCTACAGTGTTCTTATTGGATATTGAAGTAGGTACGTAAGAACATAAGAATTTGATAAAGCTTATGTCACAGGAAAATGATAAAAGAATCTAAAGAAAATAGAGGTCATTCATCGGTACTACGATTGGTAAGTGTCTGACTATGGGTACAGATCTTTATTTTTCATTTTCAAACTGTATTCCGCATAGCAGGATAGTCTCAGGAAATATAATGTCAAGACACTCCATTCTCGACTTTCTGCTGGAATTCGAGACACTGCGTGTTGAGTGGTGCAACTTAACGACGCGCTTTGTTTTACCAAAGCAGAGGGATGTAAGCAATTTAATATAATCATTTCCCGATTGGGAATCGAACCCACAACCAATCGTGCTTACAGTCAATCAGACGCCGTCCCACTGCGTCGCGTTGGCCTTTACCGATCAATGTGTATCTAGCCTAATTGAATCGGTGAGTGCAAAAACAACATAAGTCACAAAAAATGCAAAAAATCGTAATAGATTTAAACTAGCTTAGAAAGGCAAGATGCGTGTTGTTTTTCTCCCTCCTGCAAAATTTGAAAATCCGGACTTACGTTATTTCTGCACTCACCGATTCAATTGTGAAGGGAAATTATTATTGTACATAAAAAAATATAATTTTTATATAAATATTTTCTCGAGATAAAATAAATCTTCCGTTATTTCTATTTAAGTTTGAATTCCATTTTGTAGGCAAACCTATAACCCACTTAATATCTACGTATTAAAAAGTTTAACTGACAACATCCTGTATATAGGTTTACAGACCGAGGTGTGTATTTGGAGAAGCAACTAATTATCATCAGAAAGCTTTCATTTAACGCTAATTATGTCGTTAATATAATAAGCACCCTACATTTCAGGACATATTATAGCTTGTTAATTTATGTTTAGATATGTTTATAATTATTGAGGGACTTAATTAGTCACTCAGTAAAGTATATTTTGGATTTACCATGCACCAAATTTTGCTTAAAAAATAATAAAATATGTACCTAGATATTGTTATGATAACAGGTTTCATATCTAAATAGCATAGAATTCATGAACATAATCATTTTTTTAACTAGGTATTTATTTACAGTATATTTAAACCGATACCTGTAGACAAAAGTAAATACAATACAGAATTCAGCCAGGAAACCGCTAGAATATCGAGTTTTGTAAACCCTTGGATATCTCACTAGGATTAACTTTGCGAAGTCAAAGTCAAAGTCAAATAATTTTATTCAAAATAAGAAGGTACAAGCTTCATTTTTTGAACGTCAAATAATTTACCACCGGTTCACTAAATTTAATGCCTCAGACCTGAGAAGAAGCGGCGCAAGAAACTCAGCGGGACTATTTTTTTTTTTTTTTTATTTTTTAGATTAGATTTTAAGATATCCAATGATCGTAAACGGATTATTATTACGTACGGATTATTATTTAGTCTTAAAGTTACATACTAAGGGATACTAAGGGATTTGGAATGCCAGGTAGGTACTATGTATAAACATTTCAATGTTTCGTAAAAAAAGGGCGAATTGAGATCAATATTGAAATAAAAAAATATATTGCAAAGTAGATTGGACCGCAGCCAAAGTTTGATTTTATGGATCTTTTATGGCAACAGTGATCACTAATAGGGCTGTTATAGTTCTCTTTGTTCTAACTAGACTAATCGGTGTAATAGTTTCTAAATAAATATTAAATAAATTCAGTAGTTCCAAATATATGCGCATACAAACAGAAAATTAAAAAAGATCGTAATTTCATGTTCTATCACTGGTTTTTTATCATCCTAGTCCATTTTACAAATTGGTACATTTTTCTGTTTTATTATACCTAGTGTAAATTTTAGATTCTAATCTCGTACTCGAATAACTTAATAGCTTTCGAGTTTCGATGCCAAAATACAGTAAACAATAACTTTACTTTTAGTAAAGTTATTGTTACTAAAAGTATTAATTATTTTGGCATATAATATGTTACATATCTCATACATATGGTAATAGGCACTCTTTTAAGCTCACTGCTTTCGCAATATGGTAGGCCGTAGACACACACACGTGACATCTACCTCAATTTCGTTTACATGGATGCAATGTCGGGTCGAAAGTGTCAAAAATGTATAATCCATTTACAGAGATAAAATATTTCATCAAAATTCATTTCGCATTTTTTTGAGCTATTGAGTAACTAACAATGAAAAATAACAAGATAACAGCTGAAAATATAAACCAATAATGAGTAATGAACCTTTTTAAACCAATTTACCAAAAGCTGTTCAATTTCATTTTCCGCTAGTATTAAATAAAAAAAATTATATTCCTCCCAAAATTTTACATTAATATATTTAGGTATCGAATAGGTTACCAAATCGAACCATATTTCTATATAAGCATGTGCGTTATATTGGGACATTTAAGAGAATTAACCTAAGAGGTTAAAATGATAATCATTACCTTGCCTTAACAAGGCGATGAATAGATTGTGAATGTGTCTCGGCATATTTTGTACTTACCTACCTACATGCAACATTGGAATCTGATCTCTTCAAGCATACATAGAGCTAACTTTATATTTTTTAAAACTGCAAATACCTTCATGTCATGTTAATAAATGTATTTAAAAGAACTAAACGATATCTATATAATCACCTTTAAATACAAAAACAAATTATCTATGTGCGATCACGTAAGTTGTCGTAGACATACCTATGTAGGATACCCATATTATCTAAATATAGAGTTTAAAATTCTAACCTTTTTTACATATATCGAGTTTACAATTCGTACCTGTTTACTTTTCCATAATACCAAGACTTCTTTGTTGACGGATAATGTACGTAGTGATACAATCTTTCATTTTTGAATTTCCACCTCTAAGATAGAGACTGGGTGGCGCAATCCAATATTTACTTCTAACAAATGCTGAAAAACATTTATATATGAAATATTATTTACTCTCCACCTTTTTTAACGGTTTGTGTTACCCGCGCAAGCTTAACAGATAAGTTTCCACTGCAGCAACAAAAACAATAAATAAAATATTTAGGTACATATTTGATTTTTCTTTATTAATGAACCAAATTTATCAACAAAGATAATTTTTCGGCTTTCTAAATACTCATACAATCCGTTCATACATATTTTTTTTGATAATACTAAAAAGAACATTAGATTAAAGGGAAAATAAAAACTAAATAAAAGTAAAACTCTTTATTGTTATCATATTTCAGAAAATAAATCACATGTATATTATGTATTTGGTATTCAGCTTCGGCCGAATGAATACTTGTTTCGTTCGCGTTGCTTATTGGAATGTGTAACAATCGCCAAAGTTCATAATTTCACCATATTACATATGTAGCTCAACAATTTAAGAAGTGGAAGTTTAGAAAAGATCATGTCCCATGGATACTAAACTACAAACTGAATGTCCTGTTATTTTTATATAATTTAATCATAAATATCCCTACTCTTTTCATTATATTTATAGCTTTTAGCAAGGAATTGATTAAAAATGTTCATATTTTAGGTTAACACATTTACACTGAGACTCGGGCATACATACTAGACTTCTTGGCACTGTCTCTTGGGTGACGTTTCGTCTTGTACTGGCTCTTTTCGTTTTAATGCCTTAGTTTCTTTCTCCACTACATCCTCACTCATGCTTGATCCGTCATCAGTCTTGTCTTCGCTACTTTCTAGTCTATTATCTTCAATAGTTTGTCTATTTGTGGTTTCATCACTAGTTTGTGTGTCATCATCCTCTTGATTGGAATCATCTACTGATTTTTCAGTCCCCAGATAATCATTTTCGTCAGTGGCGGCTTCGAGTCTTTCGGCTGATCTCTGAGAATTTTCGTCTTCTTTTGCACTCAATGAATTACGTTTACTGAGAGAAATACGCGCCATTAGCGCTCGATGTAACTGAGAAATATCTCCCGGAGCTCCCTGAAGTTAATTATTTTTATTAAAATTTGAGTATATAATACATTATAATATTTGTAGATAAATACTTCAATATAGATACTACAAAAATTAATTTCAAACAATTATAAACTTTTGTCAAACTGCAAAATACACCAATATTTAACCACCAAAAAAATCAAACCAAACAAACTCACCATAATCAAAAACAATTTAACTTGCTGTTGTGCATCAGCCGCTGTTATCCTCAATGACTTGTTCCCAGCTCTTTCCACCACCATTTCCGGCCATAGCTTAGTATTTAGTACTACACGCAGTGAGCCGGACACGCGTGCAACAAGACGCGCGCCCCCCGCCCCCGCGGCCGTCCCCCCGCCGGCGCCCCCTCCCGCTCCCGCCCCCGCACTCGCCCCGCCCGCACCGTCGTTCAGTCGTAGCACGCCGCGCCCCCTTTCACGCCAGCTACCACTTTCCCATGCAAAAAGACGACAGGATATCTAGGAACAATCAAATATTACATTGACATTTTATTATGCAATTAATTTTCAAGAGTTGACTAATTAATATACTGCAATAGGTTAGATGAATAATTCCTTCTTCTTAGACTATGATGAAAAGTTTAAAAGCATTTTTTGAACCTGACAAGCTTTGACATGTTATAATTTAAAAATGTTTATGCTTAAAATTTGTCGGGTCAGGCAAAGACAACATAAAACTCCACCTTTCAAATCGCCACATATCTATTGTTTTCAAAAAGGTCCATGTAAATATAATAAACTTTGTACAATATCATCATGATTATCTTACTGCAATTAAAAAATATGAACTATAAACTGCAAGATTGCTCTAAAAATAATAGAAACATTGTAGCATTTAAATAATACAAATTAAAATTTTTACTTTGTTTACTATACACATATATGTATATCACTTTAATTCCCCCATCACCATTATAAACAGATTAATTTAATTTTAATTTTATTGTTTAAAACTATTATATACTGATTTGGTTCACTTCTGGTTCCATTTTTTTTTTTGAGTTAGATTACATCCACGGGCTCGCACTTGCCCGTGCCTTTTGTTTCTTTTTTTTATTTTTTTTTTTCGTGTGCATACTTAAATAGACTACCTTGTCTTAAGACTATGGTGAGATCCTCACCGAATTTGGTTCCATTTAAAATTTACTTAATTAATTTTAAATTACCTGTAACACATTTATTTCGTCCTCTTCCCCAGTCATAGTGCAGT
>JAKGSA010000385.1:177998-198719 GCA_033558755.1 Philaethria dido
TAACGGACGGCAAACGAGCAGAAGGACCACCTGATGGTAAGTGGTTACCTTCGCCCATAGCCCCTACAACACCAGAGATGTTGTAGATGCGTTGCCAACCTAGAGGATACTGATGGAAGGGGGGACAATGTAGTAGTCCACTATCAGAACCACCACATTTTGGGGAAAGGATGGGTGGGAAAGGGGAAAATCTGGCTTACATGCCATCGAACCGGAACACATCATTAGATATTTGGCGGTTTGTCTTTGACATGATAGTGGTCGCGAGCCAGTCGGAGGACGAACCTCCTACCACCTAACTACCGTTGTGTTGTTTCTCTGAATAACAAAGTTTTTTATGTCAAAATATTATGTCTCTTGTTTTACCTACCTTTGTATAAGCGCAAAGGTATCAATGTCAAGTTCTCAGTACCTAGCCATAAAATATTTTTATAGGTCACCACGAAATGACAAATAAATAATTGCTATAAACCATGTTACCCATATTTATATGAATTTGCAAACCTAATGTTCGCAATGCAGTTGGATTACTCAAATGTTGTGAGTAACCATGACTTTTAATATATTTGTGTCGTAATTTTACTCGTTCCTTAAGGAAAATGAGAAATCTAATTTACACGTTACTACCATCATTTCCTTGAATTTACGTTCACTTTTAGTGTGTTACCAATGACGTGTTCAAAAAGTGTATCTATTAAAAAAACCCACGAAAAGTGCAAAAAATTCGTTTTTTAGTGAAAATAATAAAAAGCAAGTTGTAAGTACGTAAAATACAACTTATTAAATTTTAGGGATGCATTTTACACTAAGTGGTGCGTTCATTTATTTTGTCTTCTGTAGGATTCGTTAAGTATTTGTAACATATAATATATAAAATTGAAATTGATTGAATTTAAATCCAAATAAAATAGATTATTATTACAAAATTACTTTTATTTTTACTATCCAGGCACTTCGTTCTCTGCTTTTCGCCAGAGATATTGTGTGGATAAATCGTGAGATCATCAGATCAGAATATCATCAAATGAAAATAATAACTTCCCCCCTAGTGAGCATCAAACCCACTACAGTTAGACTTTACCTCACTGCGCCTTAATGGCCTCATTAGTATTTTTTTATTATTTTATACAATTAAAGATTTATTGTATACTATTCAATAGGTAAAATTCGACGAGGACCGGAGGTATCCCCTAATGGAACACATATTGCAAGCCGTTCGATGTCAATACCTGACACCCAGCTTTCTCAAAGAACAAATGAGCACGTGTTCCGTACTGAAAAAAGTTCCGGCGTGTAGAGAGTATCTAGCTAAAATATTTAAGGTATAACATTTCATTTTTAATAATTTAAGTTTCGATATGAGTTAATAGAAAAAAATAAGTTAATTGTTTCTTATGAATTAATGAATTTTGATTTATTAAAAAAAATACAATTGTTTATGACTTATTTTTATATTTTGTTGCTTTTACTTTCAGGATCTGACACTTCATAAAAAACCAATAGTTAAAGAACGGAGACCCAACACGCCTCGAATTATCTACGTGGCGGGTGGATATTTTAGGCATTCAATAGACACGTTTGAAGCTTATAATATAGATGACAATTGTTGGACGACGTTACCTAGACTAACAGTACCGAGATCTGGATTAGGAGCAGCTTTTCTTAAGGTACGTAAAAATCTATATATTGTTCGATTTTAACGTATTAGAATTTAAAATTTCATACATACTTTAATAATTTATTAGCAGCAGTTTCTATTTTTTAAAATAATAGTTTAAGAAAGAACATGTAAATGAAAAAAACTTCCATATATGATAATTTGTAAAGCATATAAAATGTTTTTGCTCAGTAGGCTTAACACGTTGACCGCCAATAAGATTTTCTTAAAATGTTTGAACGATTTTTAGGTTAAAACATTTATTTTACTTATATTGAGATATTTTTTGAGGTGGCTTTTTGTGTTTTTTGATGTGTCACTCACCGGTGGTCGACGCGGCGCAATGGTTAAATAACAGATAATGCCGCGTCGCCCACCAGTGGGTGACACGGCGGTCAACGTGTTAAGGAGTATGAAGATGTTCTAATATTAATTTAAAAATAAAAATAGTGTAGGAACAACTAAGAAATGTAGGATAGTAATACACATATTTTGTTTTTTAATTAATATAATTTCTGTTAAAAAAACAACAGCTTTTTGCATACTTTTTAAATACGTATTTAATTATGGTTCCTAAAATAATTCCAATTAAGAAAAATGGTTCCTATTACCAAGAAGCTCGGCCATCGCTGTCCTACACCTAGAAAATGTGTAAATTCACCAGTGTCAATATTATAACTTATTTATCAATTATTTTCGCTTCTAGGGTCTATTTTATGCGGTAGGTGGTCGCAACACATCACCGGGCTCTTCGTACGACAGCGACTGGGTCGATGTGTATAGTCCCGCGGCGGAACACTGGCGCCCTTGTAGTCCCATGTCCACGCCACGACATAGGGTAGGAAACTCTTTGTTCTTTCTTTTTCATACATTATTGTGATATTTTTTTTTCTTATGTTATGTAATTATTATAGCTGATCTGACTTGTTATATTTTTTTTTCTCCCCTTTTTTAATATACGAGCAGGTGTTATGCCTTTCTCCCTTTTATTGTTTAAGCACAGTAATTTAAAAAATAATATAAAATATTAACGACTGAATGAAAAGAATAAAGTAAAAAAGAAATATCCTAATAGTTATTTTATTGAATACCTGTTTTATTATCTACAGGTAGGAGTCGCGGTAATGGACGGATTATTATACGCAGTGGGTGGATCCGCTGGCTCTGAATATCACAAGACTGTTGAATGGTAATTATTTTACTGGAAATTCCCTTACGTTTCTATTTAAATGATTTATTTACTTAAAAATAGTTGTTTAAAATATATATTTTGAATAAAAATAAAATTCACATATGCTTAAATATCCAAGGCTATTGCGCAGTGGGATAGTGTCTGACTGGTTGTGGGTTCGATTCCCGCTAAGGGAAACGTTTATATTTAAATCCATTTCATAAAGGGTAAAGTTGATAAAAATGTTTAAATATCTTAACTCAATATACCCAATGATCGTTTAACACTAAGAATTTGCATATACTTCCAGTTACGACCCAGAAAAAGATGCCTGGACGTACGTAGCGTCGATGGGTCGAGCTCGTTTGGGCGTGGGCGTGGCGGTCGTCAACCGTCTGCTGTACGCGGTGGGCGGGTTCGACGGCGCTCGACGCACCAACTCGGTCGAATGCTACCATCCGGAGAACAACTGTTGGACGGAAGTCGCGCCTATGCATTATGCGAGGAGTGGTGCTGGTGAGGACATTTTATAAGCTATAAATAGCAATTATTTATGTTATATTTTAATTGATTTGTATATTTTTACTAAATTTTCTTATATTAAAATTTTTAATCAATGCGAGGAAATCGAATTCAATATACCTTCACTCAAACGTCGAGAAAAATGCATAAACAACGTATTGCGTAAAGTCATAATGAACTTGACGCATTTAGCTTGAATTTACTTTGCAGTTTAATAAGGAACAGAAATAACATTCTTACAATTTTTTTTTATATATACCTAAATTGTATTTTATCATTTTTTTATAATCATTATTCTGGCGTTCTGGTTTCATGTGGTTCGTACCTTTTATCAACTTTTTCTATATTTTCATATTACTTAACCTAAGTTTAGGAAAAAATATAAAAATATCTATAAAAAGTTCCCAAGAGGGTCCGAATATTTTAGTTGCCTACTTCATATCAATATTTATTTTTTTTAAATTAACGTCGTATCCCGCATATAGCAGGGTAGGCAGAGGGAACCTGAGAACCTAGTGTTGAGACACTCCGTTCTCTTACAACAATTCCGTTCCCAACTTTCCGCCGAATTGAGGCATTGCGTGTTGAGTGGCGGAACTCAACGCCGCGCTTTGCCTTGTTACCAAACCCAAGAAATGAAAATAATAAATTTTACATTTCCTGGAGTGGGGATCGAACCTGTCGCATTTACAGTCGCACGCTTGTGCCTCTGCGCCACGACAGGCGTTGCATTTTATCATTAAGTACAATGTATGTATTTGTTTGCAGGAGTAGCAGCATGGAACCAATACATCTACGTGGTGGGCGGCTACGACGGCGCGTCGCAGCTCGCGTCCGTGGAGCGCTACGACACGGAGCGCAACGTGTGGGAGGAGGTCGCGCCCGTGCGCGCGGCGCGCTCTGCACTGTCGCTGGCCGTTTTAGATAATAAGCTTTATGCTATGGGTGAGTTGGAATTTTTACATATGTTGTTAAACTGCCGATATACAAATGATTTTATAATATACCCTATAACATAATCACAAATGGGGAACGGAATTGTTGAAAGAGAACGGAGTGCCTTAACACTAGGTTCTACCGTTCTCTCTGGCAACCCTGCTATGTGCGGGATATAGCGTGAAGCTAAAAAAAATAACATACTCAATATTTAAACCCGTAAAACAATTACAAATAAATAAACGAGCTTAATCAAAAATATGTTATTTTCTCAGGTGGATACGACGGCACCGCCTTCCTCGACATAGTAGAGATCTACGACCCGGCGACAAACTCGTGGAAGAGCGGCACACCCCTAACGTCGATGCGGTCGGGACACGCGTCGGCGGTGTGCTACCAGCACATAGCGCTGTCGACGGACGCGGGGGACGCCGCCCACGCCCCGCCCGCCGCGCCCTCCACCTCACACCCGCCCGCCCCCGACGACGTGCCCATGGCCGCCAACATTATAAACGCTATCAACCCGCAGAGACGCTTATAGCACTCGGAGTAACGCGCTGTGATAATTAGTGTAGTGACAACCCTGTTGAACGTTAAGGTCTCGTCCTATCCGCCACGTTTATATCAATCAATGACAATACTCCATGTTTCATTATTTTTGAGAGAAGAATCTAGTTATCTGCTTAAAACATGTATTTTGGGTAGCTGAATCCACAAAGCGTAAATGAAACCGGGGAATTACGGAACAGTTATATTAAAATATTTTACCGTTCTGGACTCGAGCTCACGACCATCGTGTTTATCCTGACACGTGCCTAATTGCGCCACAATGGCGCCTTAGTAAGAGTAGGAAAAAAAATCATAAAACTTTTAAAGTTACTTTTGATTTTCAAACAAACACAAAATTCAATCAAGTCGATTCATTCCTCTTTGAATTAATTAAATCTCATTATTTATATGGTTTTTGTATAATCTTGATGCGACATTGATTGACATTTGTTTTTAAATTAATTTTTGTAATTACAATTGATTTTGATATTACCACGCTTTTATTATATTACCACGTGTTTAGGACAAGGCCTGCATCTTATATATGTCATCATTTCTTATAACAAATAATGGCTTTTTTAAAAATTGTAATCAATAGACTCAAAACTTATTTATTTAAAAAGCGCATGATTCCATAGTAAATTATTATAGCTTACATACTAATAAAGGTCATTATTTATAGATCTATTTCTACGTATTACTTTTAGATATACCTAATATGGCTGCCATATTTGTATGTAATAAATAAGACATCCCAGCATTTCTTGTTATGTGTAGAAGGTATGGTGTGTACAATAAATTTGCATTTTTATATTATTCTTACATCATGAAAAACTTAAATTATAATTTTCATTATCTATGTATATGTGCTACATTATATTATTTTATAAGGTATTATTATAAATTGAAATAATTTTCTCTTACGAAATATGATGTATGGCTACATAAAAAAGTTATGAATTTCATTCTTAGTTATATGAAAGATATTTGGTAGACAATCCAACTTGTTAAATGTCAATTTTCATTCCTTACAATATTTATTAAATGTTCATTTTGTAAAAATTATGTAAAGTATTCAAAAATAGCCACAATAAACTTCACCTTGTAATTCCAATTGTAGTCAAACATTTGTATGTAAAATTTGCCATGTCCAAAAATTTGTGTGTAATTTTACTATGATTTTCTAAACACAGAATAATGGGCATATGTATCGATAATATAAATATTCACATAAAACAACAAATAAATATAGATTTTGTTATCGTTTCATAATTCAGAAATAACATATGGGGCTGCCAACCCTAGTGTCCAATTAAATTTAGTCAAATGATATGCAATAATTATTTTAATATATCTAATTATTATTTTAGCTCTGTAAATAATTATGAACAATTAAATTAGACTGTGAATGTTTGAACGTTATGAGAACGGTTTGTACAGTCTTCCACGCACATCACTAGTGTGATAGCAGGCGGCTGTTTGTTCAATGTTGTAACATTTTATAGTTATGTAAACATGGTTGCGAGTTCAACTCAAATTATTCTATAAGTTTTATTCATCGTATCAACCTTTCGTTTATGTAAATAAAGCATCGTGTATTTATTCCTTAAGTGATTGCAAGTGTATAATGTGTTTTAATTATGTAAATATAATATCTGCGGTACGAGTGGACTATTGTAAGGAAAATAAAGACTGCTATGGGAATAGATCCTCGTTTTATTTCGTTTAACAATACAAATCTTAATCTCAGTCTGTTTAAAGAGGGTATGTCTAACTATACTAAGCAACGAAGACGTATTCAAAATTAGAATACTTTTATAAAGTAATTCTCTAAAATCATAGTTTTGCACCAACAATCGAACTTTGTTACATTTAAAAACTAAGTAGGCTTCCTAATAACTTTTCTTTTCCTCCTAACAATTATTCTAACATCTGGTACATCCTCAGTTTGATGTGGAATTGCATTGAAACTAGAAGAATTATTCACATTAGAACTTAACTCTATACTATTATTACTTGGACTTTGTGAACTAATTATTTTATCATCGTGTAATGCAGATTTGTGTGGTGTTGAAGTTACTAATACATTTATATCTCTAATCGCATTTTTCTTTATAATATCTTGTTCATTCTCCTTCTCCATATTCAAAATAGGTAGTTCTAAATATTTATTGTCCGAGGTTCTCTGAGGTTGAACACCTGTCGAAATGATGACGGTCTTAACAACATTACTAGTGTCCTCCGACGGTTCCGCCTTTGAGTTTTCGTAATTAACATTTAAATGTCGATCTTTATTTTCTGCCTTTTCATGTTTACTATTTGATATATTAGACGATTCATGAATTCTTTCCTCTAATTCCTTATTATTTGGTGATGTTTCAATTATAGTGTTAAAATGAGTGTTGATAGAATCAATTTGTGCTACATTTACATCTCTCACGTTTAAGTCCACAGCGTCTTGCGTGTTTTCGAAGATAGACGCATATTTAACATCTTCATGCACTTTACTAAAACTATCTTGTACACCTAAATCACTAGGTGTTATTAAGCTGGTCTCCCCAAATTGATCGCCAAATTTGTTTCCGGTTTGCTCGGGAACATTGTTTTTTCTACTTTTCTCATTACCTTTCTCACTACTTTTCCTTTTATCTTTTATATTTTTACCGTGATCCTTAGATATGGTTGTTTCTTTGGATTCTGATTTCTTTTTACTCCGACGCTTTTTCCCACTTTCGCGGCTTGAATCTTTATATGAACTTTTGGAATTTGAAGTTTCTTGTGTAATACGCTTTTCAGTTATGTGTTGCTTGTCTTTAGTCACTACTTTATTTTGGAGGATGTCAGCTTCTTTTTTTTCTACAGCATCAGTATTGGTTTTAGATTTGTCAGTTTTTTTTGTTACACTATGAGAATGACAGCTTTCGTCAACCACTTTTTTTTCTTCAATGTCTCTTTGAAACTCCATTGTATCACTCTCTTCATCACTCAACTCCAAGTCACTTTCGACAGTCCTTATTTTATCTTGTGTTACCTTATCTGTAATGCTTTCCTTTCTGCTATATGCCTTTTCTAATTTAACAGTACTTTGAGAATTTACCGAAATTTCTTTATTTTTTTTGTCAATTCGTTTTGATTTTGTATTAGGCTCCTTTCCCTTGGTATTGGTCTCCATTGTCTGTTTAATATCTATATTAATATTATCAAATACTCTAGAATATGTTTCTGGTTTATTAATACACACTTGTGGTTTTTTAATTTTAGGTATTTTATATCCACTAGTTGATGAACATTGCCATACCATTGAATCATTTATTTCTTGCCCTGTATCAGAGGTATAAGAGTTCTTGCTTTTTGTATTAAAATCAAAGTTATTTGACTTTTCATGATTTTCTTGTGTCTTCAATGAAATAATGACATCTTCTAAACTTTTAATTTCTCCTGATTCAATTGATTCATTATCTTCTATATTACTATATATTTGGTTTAAATAATCACTTTCCGTACCAGAAAAAGGTTTAAGATTTAAAGCTTCTGGGACTTTCACCTGCTCTAAACCCCACATTGTTTTATCTATGCATGGGATATCAATCTCCCGGGCAGAAGGTATAAATAAAAATTTTTGCTCATTATGGGACTGTAAAATATATTTTTTACTTGAAATTCTTGGATCTTCAAGTGAAGTGGCAGCAGTGTCTTTAATTTCTAGAACAGATCATATGGAATTTATTGATAAGAATTTCGTCATAATTATATTAAGCTATGTTATGTTCACATCATATGCAAATAATATTTATTTTTTACCTTTAACTAACTGCTGAGGAAAATGATTTTCACTGTAAATATAGTCTGGCGACTGGCAGGAGAGCTGCTCAAACTCGGGCTCCGATATATGCCTTCTCTCAGAATATTCCTTTTCCCTGTCACTTATATAATTACTATCTTGTGAAGGACATTTACTATACAGCTCAGTTTTTTGTCTTTTACTACTGGGTTCATCAAAACTATTCCTCATTTTATATTTCAGACTAGAATTTTCATAATGTCGATGTCTATCATAATGGGATTCTCTTTCATAATTATACCTCCTGTCTCTACTTTTAGATCGATTATATTTATCAGGTGGTGGACTTTTTAATACTCTTTGCCGATTATAATCATTATATCTTGATTGATATCTTTCTGGACTATGGTTTCTATGATATCGTTTCACATCGTAGTCATTATGTCTTTGGCTGTTATAGTCCATATGATTACTATTCCTACTTCTACTTGAGTCAGATGAGCGGTGACTATGGAACAAATCAGTCCTGTAGTCATGGTTGTCATGCCTCAAGTTCTTAGGTGGAGATTTTCTAATATTTTTTACATGTAACTTATCTATTTCTTCATCAGAACTAAACTTTGCTTCCTGAAAACTAAATATAATTTTTCTTTGAGTAAAATTTGTGTCATCATAAAAACTTAATTAATTGTAAAATATAACCTTACCTTGCTGCCGGCATTGACTTTCTCCTATTTGAAATTCTTTGACTTGAAGAAGTTTTGTTAGAAGGTGTTTCATTTTTATGAATATTTTTAGAAATATTTTCTGTAATATCAGTACTATTTACTGAATGTTTATCAATATTTAACAATTTATCTACATTAGTAGTATTGGTATTAGTTTTATTTTCAACAATTGTATTTGAAGTTATTTGAAGTGAAGATGCTCCAGTGTCTAATCTAAAAAAAATTTACAATAATCTCGATTTCTCATGTTAACCATATAGAATAAATCCAATAACTTAATGGATTTATATAATACCTGTTCATTATGTTTCCACAAACATTATCTTTTGTCTCAACACAATTTTGTTTTCGTTTGCCTTTATCTATGGTAGTATAATTGTTTTGATCCTTAGAACATTTTTGATTTTCATTGAAATTATTACTGTTTCTTGCCTTGTGTTTGCCCTTTGATTGTAAGGCATTTATTATTAACTTATCTTTTCTAAAATAAATAAATATTATGTAAGAGTATAACATAAAGTAAATGTATACTTAAAACAATATACAGAAATTGTAAAATTAAGCTTACTCGGTATTTAAGTTCTTAATAATTTCACCTTTTCTTTCAATTTCTGCTCGAGCCGTTTTTAACAGGGAAGAATAGTTAAGCTCTAACTTTTTGTATTCTGAATTCAGTTTATCAAAATCCTGTAAAATATTCTACAATATCAGTGCACATCCATTCTAATGAGTGATGATAAAAGATTATTAAGAAAATATTAGCATAAATTCTGAAATCATGTTTATAAAAAATTAACAAACAGTTTGATCATTGATATCCTATTGATGATCTATTGACTCTTTCAAAATAATGTTAATATTTAGAAAATTAATGTAATTATTGAAATACCTACTATTTGCAACTGATTCATGGCCCTAGAATATTCTTCCAGTTTTAGTTTAAGTTCCTTATTTTCATTCTTAAGCTAGAATAAAGTTTATATCATTGTCAATACAGAGCTTTGTCATTATATAATTTTAATGAATATAAATATTTAAGAAATAAATTAAATAACAATAAATAATTATTGGCGCTAAAACATGATACCTCTGTAACGTCAATTACATCTTCATAATTTTCCAAGTTATCATATATATCATCCATGGTTGTAAATAAATTTGTTTAAGTAACGATTGAAAGCATAAAATATAAAAATTGGAACAAGTTAAAATAAATAAATAGAAATTTTAAAACACAATTAAAAAGATTGAAACGCGATCCCGGACGAGGTACTCTTTTCGACGTTTTATTAAGGTTGCCATGCTTATGTTTTTATTTTTATTTTTACAATATAATTATAAAATAAATTAATTAGAATATAAATTTCTAATTGTGATATATTTTTTATTACTTTTAAAACATTGAATAAAGCTACACTTATTTTTATTATCAAACCAATTAAATATACCTTTTATATCCTAAAACATTTTTTTATTTCTTGTTAAGGAGATAAAATTAATAATTTTACGATGTAAACAAAAATAAATAGGTTATTTTATATACATAGTTCAGCTAAATAAAAATGATTAAACACAAAAAGAATAAACATGTACTTCAACTAATATATCACGTTTAAAAATAAATTAAGAAAGGCAGATAGAATATAAATAAGCCATTAAAAAATATATGATTTATATTTCATTTAATCAAGAATATGTACTGTATTTTTTGAATCATCAACCGTAAATTTTTACAGGCTTGGGTAAGTATGGTATCCCTATTCCGCACTAGGTGAAATAGAAGACAACAGTTGTTGCTGTTACGCCTCGCGCCGTTTATCGCTTAGTATCTTGTAAGCTATGGACGTGAAATCCGTTGTGTTTATTTATAAGTGGATTTAACTATAAGGACTTCCAATAACTATTTTGTTATATATTTGTGATTTTAAATATGTTCATGTTTATAAACTGCATTTTTGCGTAATTTACACGCAATAGTGAAGAAGTGCAACAGGCGTTCTAAAGGGCCCGTGTAAACAGAAGTACATTCAACATTGTGAACACAAAATGCCTACAGATTCAGAAAGTGACTGCGATGTAGTCTCGAAGGAGTGGCTTTTAGCCAAACTACGATCAGATGAAAGAGACACAATTCTTATAGATTGTCGGGGATCGAACGAATATTCCGTATCTCATATACGTTCAGCAGTAAATTTCTCTATACCAAGTATTATGCTCAGAAGGTTAGCTGCAGGGAAAATAGAATTGGCATCAACGGTTCAGTGTAAAGAACTCAAAGCCCGAATCACCCATTGTTGTGCACAGGGCACTTTTGTGTTGTACAGTGATGGTGCCCCAAGGGATCCGGATTCCGTTCATGGTATCCTGCTGAAGCGTCTTAAGCAAGATGGCGTGCAGGTCGTTTGTCTTGAAGGTAAATCCAACTTTTAATCATAAGTTTTTTTGACATTTATCTCCTCTTCCACTTAGCTTCTTTATTGCATGAAATAATATTAAACTCATGTTTAAAAGCAAGCCTCATTAAAATTGTTAATAATATTGAAAATATGTTATTTGTATTATTTTATTAGTAAATATAATACAAGTATTAATTGCTCTATAAAAAAAATCCCAATTATTTTTTATCAGCGTAATAGAAAAAAAATATTCAACCAAGAAAGTAGTGCAAACTTATAGATTAACTTGAACCCACAATCACTATATACAGTCTTCGAAATCAAATTTAATTAATTTAAACATTATGATGTTATTCTAAACCATATCCAATTATTATTTTATTTTTTTCCATATCAAAAACATTTTGATATATTTAAAGCTTCAGTTAGTATTTTACTTTATCCTTTAGCCAATAAAAACTGAATAAAATAATCTTTGTTTTGTCAAATAGGTTACGAACATTCACAGATTAAAAATTAAAATTTTATTTGTATAATTTTAATAAAATAACATATTAATCTTAATCAAAATGTTTTAAAAGTAGCTAACATGACAAAATAATATATCTGCTAAAATGCATTCTTTATATTATAAAATAATTATAATATAAAGAATGCATTTTAGCAGAATGTTGTTTCAGAAGAATGTGGAATTAAACAAATATAATATGAAAACACAATAAAAGCATTTAAATATTTCAAATACATTGTTTTATAACTAAGCTATTACTGCACATATCTTCACAAAATATAGATATATTCTACAGGGGACCCTATTTAGAATTTTGTGTTATGGTAAAATTTATATAAACATTAATTATTTCACATTTTAAGCAATTTATTTGTTTTAACTTACATACATAGCTTCACACTGTATCCTACATGCAGGATAGGCAGAGAGAACCTAGTGTTAAGACACTCCGTTCCCCACTTTCCGCTGAATTGAGTTGTTTTTGTTTTAACTATATCATTTATTTTACTACACAAATATTACATAATTGACTTAAATAAAACAATAAGATTTATTTAAGTATATATAATATTAATTCAAATGCCAACAGGTATAAGAAAATTCTGTCTTTTTTAAAAAATAGATTATCAATGATGATTGATAAATAAGAATATATTTTATTAATATGAGTCGACAAAATAATTCTGATACAATTGTTTTTTTTATCTTCACATATATACCACATATTGTTGCTATTGCATAGATAGGAAACCTATTATGACCTAGCAGTGTGGTTTGGCACTCAACATATTCTGTGTAAATTATTGCTTCATATGCTGTGAATAAAACCTGATATTTCGATGTTTACCCCTACCCATTGTTTTTTCCAAACAAAAAATGTGTCAGAAAACTTTTAATAATAATATATTAAAAAGGAGCTAAATTCTGAAACTCTTAAATAATTCAGATTTTGGGTAAAAAGAGATAATGGGTTAACATATCAAAAAGCAATTACTATCTGGTTGTTTAATGACAACACATGTTGGAGTAATACATAAAAATATCTTTAACCGACTTTCAAACTCAAACCAATCGAAAATTATCAGATCCGTCGCCATTGGACCACAAAGCACTATAGTATTGTCTCAGCCACATTTTTAACATCTGTTGCTGGATTAATTAGATAAATATTATTTCTTATAACTGTTGTCATACCTATATTCTTAGATCTTGTAAATGTTTTTAATATACATCTCTTTAAACATCAAACAAATCAAATTCACCTTTCTAATACTTTTTTTCCAACTGCGTTTTTGTTTCCAATTATAAAACGTTTGCTTGTTCTAAGGATTACTGCGGTAGATAGATACAGATTAAAAATAATTTGGTAAAATATGAAACTCTCAATTTAATGTTGATAATTTCTAATATTATCTACTATAAAATTATTCTATAAATTATATTCAAAAATATAAGAAACAATCAAAGTCAATTAGAAACGTATTATTTATGATCCTAACGTATAAAACAGTTATTTTCCTTAATTAATTTCCTGCATCTCACCGCATTGCCTAAAAGACATGTCTTTAAAAGTAAAGACAGAGGCCGAAAGTGAGGCATTCGCTCTTCCAAACGTGGGAGAGGAAGTCTGCTACTTATTGTGCTCCTCAATGCGAGACGATAGATTATGATCGCTGTACTAACTCGAACCCGCTCGTTCGCATTTCCGCCTATGGTATATTTTATGGGCTATTAAAACTACAATATCGTGAGAGTATACCGATGTTGCTCTTTAAGAAAACATTTATTATGCTATGATTTGGTAGGATATTATTAAAATATTCTTATATCTACAACACATATTTGACAAAACAGTAACGATTTTGGATTTGTCCGATCGAAGTCTACAATTGTGGATTTAATTCCACAACTTTGAATATATTTACAATTTTGTTTTCACCCAACATGCAATATCTCTTAGTTTGTCAAAAAGGCTTTGTGTAGTTTATCAGAAAGGAACTATCCTATCTTATGATTTGATTACCTCTTAAAATGTTTGAGAAATATGAATATGTGAGAAGAAATCAACATAAACTAGGAATTTTAAATAAAAAAAAAAATCTTGCACGAGCAACTGGATTTATGTATAAAAATTATTAAAAGCTGTGATTAAGTATTATAAACAAGAGTATATTCTCGATGAATTGCGTAATATACAACTGTATGAATCACATTTCTTGTTAATGTAGTTATGTACTACTAATTGCAATATCAACTAATTGAATAATTCTCAAGGCAGTATTCCAATAAAGTGTAGCAAGCAGGAATGCTTTATTTTAAATGCTACAATATTATAAAACGTATGAACATTTTGCAAGTCAACTTGGTTAAATTATTACTTCTGGTGAAAGAACTGTGAATGAAGCATTAACACTAATAATAAACATACGATCAAAGGAGGCCGGATGCCTGCATCGCTGCGGTCTTCGTCAAACGGAAGAGTGCCGCAATTTTATTAATAAGTTCCTGTTTCACTCACGTCCTGCCAATTCTATCAAGTCATATTTTGGTTACTTCAAATATTTGCAAAACAAACATAAATACAAAATGAAAAAAAATTACATTAAGGAAACCAATATCGAGAACTTTTACACATGCTTTGAAAAAGTGTATTAGAAAACATTATCTTTAGTCCGTTGGGCTTAAAATTAATAACCACTTAGGAGATAACCAAATTTGTTTAGACCATTTCTCTTTTTTTTCCTCCTTCCTTTTCCTCCATTTTTTAAAAATTCTATACATCAATTTTGAAAGAATGTGAACTATATACGCTCATTTATACTTAAAACAGTAATAGAAAACGATTATATTTCTGTTTGAGATACAGAAGATCTTAATATGGCGTATATTATAGTACCTGACTTTGCTTGTTTAATTAGTTAATACTCCTACAATACAATATTTCTCATCTCACTCAAAAAAGATGAATGATTCAAGGTTCAAAATGAGCAACATGTAAATATATTTTGGCGACTCATTTCCATTTTCCCTAATTTAAATTTTATGCTTTTATGTCAAATACATAAATTACAACAATTTTGTAACTCTCTAAATATATAATAAATATGATATGTAGGTATAATTAACAGGATGTTACCAGATCATCTCGTCAGATGCTTTTCATTTTAATAACAGAGGAAATACCATGCATCTGGTTCTCGTAACCGGACATAATGAGCCCATAGAGGAAAACGAAATAGTAAAAGGATGCGATATCTTACCGAACTAGATCACGCACACTTCTATAAGATCTATAAATGATATCATGAAGTATAATTGTCGTAATCTTAACGCAGTGAGACAGTATTTAACTACAACTTGCTTTTTTACTTTCTTGTTTGGTGGTAGGAAGTTCGTCCTCCGTCTGGCTCGCGACCACTATCATGTCAAAGACGAACCGCCAAATATCTTATGATGTGTTCCGGTTCGATGGCATGTAAGCCAGGTTTTCCCCTTTCCCACCCATTCTTTCCCAAAAATGTGGTGGTTCCGATAGCGGACTACTATATTATCCTCCCCTTCCGTCTCTATCCTCTAGGTTGGCAACGCATCTACAACATCTCTGGTGGTGTAGATGTTCATGGGCGAAGGTAACCACTTACCATCAGGTGGTCCTTCTGCTCGTTTGCCATCCGTTATCCATAAAAAAAAAAAAAAATACAACTATACGCGAAAGTAGTGAATTGAATCCCTTTTCACTTGGGGAAATCATTGTATTTAAATTTATTTGTATTTCCCTAGTCTGGTAAGACGAATCGCGGCATTTTGTTCCACCTTCTAACACACACTAGAGTTATTGGTAAGAAACAACGGAGTGTCGTAGTACGCTGAGAAACATAAAATTAAAAAAAATATAATAAATAAATTATTAGAGGTGTATTTAATTGCACATTATTTTATGAATACAAAATGCATTTGCATTTTCTGAAAGAATGCACCATTAATTGAAAATTTATATTTGTTTCACTATATTCTATTGTCTTTGTTCTTTCACTTAGTTTATATATATATATTCATATTAATTATTTTAAATGTAATAATTATATTTCACGTAATACTCATTGTATTCATGTTATATATACAGTAGGTATGTCTCGTATCGTTGCGCAACGCTGATCAGGAATTAAAAATTGTATAAAAATATATACAAATTATAATTTTTAAAGAATATTAAAATTCTTCTTAGTGAAGTTATTGTTTTTGTATCTTGCTTTTGAGTTATTATAACAATCAAAATTGAAAATTTCTATACTTAAAAAGCTACCGAGGATTAATAAAACAGTTCAGGAAATAGGCTAGTAAAACAAATCATTTTTATTTTTAAATCTGTTGCAATAACTTGTAATTTTTGTTAAGTAAATAAATTATCAAAAAAACGTTCTGGTAAATTTATCTTATTGGGGAACTTATTGTCACATACACCTATATTAAAGTCTACACTATCAATACAAATTATGAACTATCTTTGTCAGAGTCAATGATGGATTGTTAAAAGTAAGTGCATAGAGCAGACGGTAGTTGGTAGATTAGTCACAATCGTAATGTTAGTATTAGGTCGGGTGCATGCCGCTTGGTACGGCTGCGGCGACTTTGTTCCGTTGATACTGTTATCTGGGAATTATCGCTCGTTCAACGGCGCCACACCATTATCGACTCATCTGCTAAATAGGCCAGTGTGTGTATTAGTTATTTAAAACATTTTTTTTTTTATATAGTCTAATTTGTCACTAAAAAGAGCTATCCCGCTCTACGATAACGATATGATTTATAAGGAAAACTACTGAACATCTACACAATATTTTATAGATATATATTGTACGCCTGTATAAAATATTAGAATATACGAGAATTGTATTCTTTACATTGATTATCTATAATAATAAATCTTAATCGTAAACACCTTAAAAAATTATAAAATGCTTAATATATTGTTAATACGTACTTTGCAAATATTATCCCCACAAGACAAAAAAAAGATATATTCATATTATTTCTAACAGAAATGGTTTACAATGAAAAATAAAACTTCATAAAAACCTGTACAATGTTAATCATCAATAGTTACAACAACGTTGAGTTTTTATATCTTATTTAATCTGCGTGTTGTGCTGTTCACACCTTAGTCTAATTTGGTTACAGCGCTTTGCACATCCTTCTCCCGTTTCCCAGAATCTCAATCTGAAGCATTGACGTCAATGTATGTATATTCTAAGAAGCAAACTGTACAACATCGATCAAACACTAAGCAACCAATTATGCTATTGTTGTCGGTTTTATGAATATTAAAATTTTAAGTCTAAAATATTATTCAAAATATAATATATACAGAAAATTCAAATAACCTTAGCTAGGTAAAAAAATGTATTTTATTTACTATATAAATACATAATTGTATATATCTTTGTAACTTAATATATCGTGTGTATTTCTACTAAGGTTCTATAGAAGTTAAGTTGAAAATTGTACAATAAGAAGATTGATGGTACATTTAAGCGATATAGATTCTCTTGGCAGAAGACCCGTTTGCTTCGCTAGGAGAACACTGCCAGATATTGTTCTGTTCAAGTCAACAAATACTGCAGGTTTCTTTTAAACCTATTGGATGAAATTTTATAACTTAATGGACAGTAATTTATTGATTTTTCATAGCAAATTTAATTGTGGATCTATGGTTGTGTCGTACAGTTTTTATAAAGGAACTTCGTCTAGTAATTGATAAATTTACTTATTTTCTCATAACCCTAAAATGTATGAATTTAATACATTTCTAAGATCTCAGTATTATTATAAGAAAACAGTACAAACATTATATTAAAAATGGACGCGAATGAAAGAAGGAATAACAAAGCAAATATAAAAAAAACATGAAGAAGTTATTTATGAAACTTGTTTTCAATTTCATTCCATATTTTCTAATAATAGACATCTTTAATGTCGCAACATAATAAACTGCGCCTTTGATGGACTTGATACAATTGACCTATCTTTGGGTACATAAAGCCAATCGTAACTGGAGCCCATGCAGTAATATCTCGCCCACTATTCCTTTAAATTGGTATAAATTGTCCCAACTGGCTTGATTAAACTCTATTTAAGGCGAAAAATTAGAAACACTCAGTTATAATTATTAAGCATAGTCATCACCCACATGATATTTGAGTGTTGTAAATTAGAAATAAAATTATTTTCTCTATAAAAATAGATGCGTGGAATGTTAAGATTTCATTTGCGAAAACATATTTAGTTATAAACACGTATAAACACTCATATTTAAATTATATTTGTACATTTATACTTTTTTTTTAGTTTTGAAAATATTCAGATAGTGAAAATCAACTAAAAGATTGAAAATGTAAGCACTAGAATGTCTTACGAGACTAATATTATATAATGAGTATATTATAGCCAATGCAGCATGTTCATAAAAATCGTGAAGCTAGGAAGCACATTAGCGCATAAATACACAATTTGATTATCCATAGGTAGTTTTTAGTGGGCTGTGGTTGACACAAGGTTATCGGTAGTGCGGAGGACGCGGGCCAAGGCTTGCACCTGCCTCCCACGCGCACACAAGCGCCCGCTCGCCAGCAGACAGCTTGCGTTGTAAAACCCCCCCGCCCCCACTAGCAATTATGCTATCTATGTTATGTCATATATGACCAGCCAATCTGTGACTTACTAATTACCTTGTTTATATGCTTCAATGGAAAATAAGTTGCTGTCTCGTAAATACAGCATACTTTGTACGTATAAAGTTGTCTCTTTCTTTTGTTATTGCAATTAAATACAGTGTTTGCTTTTATGGTATATATGCATAGGTTTTGTATTATAGTATACAATATTATTGATAATTATAACAATGAGTTAAAGCAACAGATTATGTTAAGATGCACTTTATCTCTACATAAGTGATCTTTATGGGAGACGCGTGAATGTTATTACATTGTATCTTTTTATATTTAACAATTTTTTCCAGAAAATTTCATTTTTGCACTATTGTGGATTATTCAGTAACAAATAAGTTCAAGCTTAACATATTTAGTTTATTTGTTATCTCGTTATAAAATATTATTTTCCGCTTTGGTGGAGAGTGAATGATAGAGTCAGACGTCTTAACTTTTTAAGTAAGGCTGTATTTATGTTTTAGATATTTCTGGTTCTGCTTGTACAAAATAAATAACTTATATTTTTATAATATTTAACGAAACATAAACCGAAATAACAATGTGTAGGCGTTTACTAATGCAAAACTCTCGGTTGTTTAAATGATGATGTTTTCGTGTGTGGGTGTAATTTTTTTCTGGCTAAAGGATTTGATTCCCAGCTATGCAGGGCGAATAACGAATTTAATGGAGTCCTTGGTATGAGGACACAGCATGCTGCCAGGGCAGCATGTAAAGACTCCAAGCATGGGGAGGGGGTTTACGGCGTTCATTGAGAGCGGCGGATGAATGGGGCCGTGATGAATTCATCGGATCGATGCTAGCACCCCTCTTTGCGCCCATGCCCCCTGCAGACCGAGCGCGCAGCGCGGCTGCGTGTTAAGCCAATCTGCAACCCGCCTCTGCTGTTGAGATCGGCACTGCAGCAATTTTGACTAATTAGTTAATCAATAAGCACTTAATCAAAACCAAACTGGAAAAGTACGCCGGAACAGTGCACATCGTAGTAACAAAAATAGTATTTTTTATTCCTCGTACACTTCCTGTATGCTTAAAGGTGGATAGACAGAGAAACTCTTTAGCGTTTTCTACTTTCCCTATTCAAAGGCAATTGGGTTTTACGTATTAAATCTGCTTCTAAATTTCAACTGGCCATATTTTTAAAGAGAATTTCTATTATAAATTTATAAGTAGGTAGGAAGTCAATATAGTGTATATCATTATTTAATTATTTTTAATATGATAATTAAGTAAGTAAGTAAGTAAAAGCTTTATTTCAAAACACACTGTAAACATTATTAATAATAACAGGAAAGTAAAAGAAAACACAAATCATAAAAAGAACAAAAAACAACAACTACCTAAAAAAACATAAACAAAAATCAAATAATATTATAATATGTGTACAGCAGTGTGCAAAGAAAAAGGTAGGTCACTCAGCATATAAGTTGGCACATGAGTCACAAGACTCGACGAGAAACAACGCTGATTTTCAGTGACCGCCTAGATTACAAAATTACTACAAAAAAAACTATTTTATTAGGTGGTAGGAAGTTCGTCCTCCGACTGGCTCGCGACCACTATCATGTCAAAGACGAACCGCCAAATATCTAATGATGTGTTCCGGTTCGATGGCATGTAAGCCAGATTTTTCCCTTTCCCACCCATCCTTTCCCCAAAATGTGGTGGTTCTGATAGTGGACTACTACATTGTCCTCCCTTCCATCAGTATCCTCTAGGTTGGCAACGCATCTACAACATCTCTGGTG
>JAKGSA010000385.1:201719-222974 GCA_033558755.1 Philaethria dido
TAAAAATTAAATTTAAGAATTTTGATGACAAGATTGATGCCCGGAGATGAAATATATTGCAATTTCGCTTCATGTACTTACTGGAATGACCATTATCATAACAATGCCGACTGTGGGCAGGAAACAGGCGGCCCGCACAGGAAATGTCGGCTATAGTCGGCACCAAACACTGGTGTGCTTTAATGTTCTCTAAGCACAATTGATTTTTAACATAAACGTGCTCATATTCGAAATCACCTCATTAGCTCGTTACAAACTAAATTATAAATACATACCAATAATGATACAAAGTTTTTTTTTTAAATAAATAATTTATCAACTAGGCGAGGCTCCGCTCCATGCTCACTTTGCTCCCCAACCTCCGAATATCCAGTTAATCCTTACTAATATTATAAATGCGAAAGTAACTCTGTCTGTCTGTTACGCTTTCACGCCTATATCACTGAACCGATATTGATGAAATTCAGTATGAAGATAGAACTGAACTTGGGAAACGACATAGGATACTTTTTATTGCGAAAAAAAGAGTAAAAGGGTATACATTTATATTTCTCTGAACATTTGTTCTATTGTCACCAGGAGACTTCGCGGAGTTTCGCCGCGCCTACCCTGAGTGGTGCAGCGAGGCCAGTGCGCAGCACGTGCCACATTTGCCGCTAATGGGCCTACGGTAAGACTCGTCTATAAATATAAAGCCAAATCTCACTAAAAACTTTTCCCAAATCCATTTATACGTTGATTGTCTTACTTATCTTATTTTATTATTGAATTCATTATCAATATTACATTGGTTATATAAAATTTATGTGAATGCACGCAAAAGAAAAAGTTTGCATTATTAAAATATTCAATAAAAAATTGCTGTATGTAGTTGTCATTAGTGTTGCGCACCCGGTTAGGTTAGAGTCTAATTAAACGAACAAGAAAAACTTGCACGCGTGGGAATTCGATTTCATGTGCGTGAGACTTTTTCTCCAATCAGCTTTTAATCGATTCAGAAAAAGCTGCTCGTCGAGCGAACTGACTTGCCTACTCTGTCACGATTTGATACTAATATTCGTTTCACAGCATTAAACACGAACAGAACGACCTTGTGAGTGTGAGTATGAATTACTTGCAACTTACAATAGAACTTATAACGGAACTATCTCAGACCTATGTTGATTTTACACCGGTCTTTTTATAGTAAGAGGAAACCAAAATATCTAATGATTCAAATACATAGAAATTACAGTATTGGAATTATTTTAACTATCGACGTGGGAGTTATAAAAATAAGCAAATGTTGAAGAGGAATTGTATAGAAACATGGAGGATATTAGTCATCACGTATACGTATTAGGTAGTGGACTATATTTAGTCGCTAAAAATGTTGAATTATACTGCTGAGACTAATTGTCCCACACAGTTTCGCAAATAAGCATTTGTTCATTGAAGGTTATCCGGCAATTCATAATATTTTTCAATGTCGAATTATTCACTCATTCACAAATACAAGTATCGAGTTTGGTTTGATTGTTTTAAATTAAATAAGGCGTGTACATACTAGACGGCCACTTAGCGTCCCGCCTTCGCTAATTATAATAAGTACTCGTTAATAAATGTACTCCTATATTATAATATTATATCATGGAAATTTTCATTTCGGTATCGTAAAATGAGTAAAAGATTTCAATAACGATAACATAATTATTTGCTACTGGAAACAAATATAACTGTTGTAGACACATAAATTTAACAATTTTTGGGAAATTTGGGAAGAACCACTTCAGTCAAAACAACAACTTTTCAGGGGGTGTCTTTTTTTGTTATTATGATTGTCTTCGAATCTTCGATTCATACATATTATAATAAAATCATATGTTATAATTTGCCTTTTACTTCATTTTACAAGGTTGAAGAAGCAAGTTAAAAATTAAAAGTGAATGCTAGTATTTCAAATTGCAAATCATTTTGTATGAATGATACTTATATTTAAGTATTAACATGTAAGTAACGCAACACATACGCAGGTGTGCATCGTCATACAAATGATACATTGCATACACAATCACAAGTAATCAAACAAAAAAAATGGTTAATGAACTCATTCATTTTTCATTGGTGAGTGCGACGTCGTTACAACGACTCATTGATGTAGGTGTGCGCGATTAGCAAACTGAGTTATGTACGTATTGCATTAGAGAAACGCGAGTTGCGCCTTCAATGGCGTCCGCTTCATTCATGCAACGGCCGTGCACACGGAAGTGGAACCGTTCACTATTCAGTTTTTCACCTTTCATGGCAAAATCGTACTTGAAATCAGTTTATATACGAGCAGTTATATTATGCCACTATAAATAATAAACTCGCTTCAGCGAGTCAATGAACTGACTGCTGACGTCACTCGAATAAGTACACAGGTATAATTCATTCTTTTGCGTAATTCTTATTATTAAAAACCAAGTTTAATTCTGTTTCATATATGAAATCCGTTTTCGGCCCACGAGTTTCTCTTTCACGACATCGTTCCCTTGTCTATAAATAGTAATGTATTGGTGTAAATGTTAGTACACCTACGCAATCGCTTTTCTAAGTGGTTGTTAATACAGTCAAAATAATACGAAATTTTCACATTAAATATAAAGGACTTGTACATATATGCTTTATCGAGCTTTGTACTGTTAAAGCAAGATAGAACAATATCCAAAAAACATCTGTGTATATGTATTTAGGTAAACAAAACTTTAAAAAGATGTAACTTGAGATAACTTAGATATTTGCTTAAGATAACAGAAGATGTTATGTTAAAGTAACGAAAATCCAAAAATAAAATAATCAAAATTGTTTGTCCTATTAGCCGCATCATATACCGCCGATAGGTATGTTGCTGGTCTTTTTACATCAAAAAATATTAAAGTGTACATTTAACGTTTCCTAAATACATAGAAACCAGCCCGAATGCATGATATACTACTTTTTAACTACTTACCTTCAATTACAGAACCCAAAAATGCATTAGAAGTTTTTTTTTATTTTTTTTTATGGATAACTGATGGCAAACGAGCAGAAGGACCACCTGATGGTAAGTGGTTACCTTCGCCCATGAACATACAACACCAGAGGCGTTGTAGATGCGTTGCCAACCTAGAGGATACAGATGGAAGGGGAGGACAATGTAGTAGTCCGCTATCGGAACCACTACATTTTGGGGAAAGGATGGGTGGGAAAGGGGAAAACCTGGCTTACATGCCATCGAGCCGGAACACATCATAAGATATTTGGCGGTTCGTCTTTGACATGATAGTGGTCGCGAGCCAGACGGAGGACGAACCTCCTACCACCAAGCAAAGTTGAATTAAATGCTTTAAAACAATCAACATCTGTAATAGTAGCATATTATAGAACTTATTTTAATTCGATTTTAAGTTACATGGAAGTGCGGGGTCATGCGTGCATGCTTTTTAAAAGTTTTTATGAAAATATAACGCGATGTAAAAGTTTTTTTTTTATCAAGGACCAATAATAATAATCGAAGAAGATCTCTAATGTAAATTTTCGAAAACTTTACTTTTTTAAAGCACACGTACATTCATAAATTAAATAATATAAATAACATAAAAAACTTGTCTTTATTATATCAAGAACATTTGAACTATGCAAACTTTTTATTCTTACTTCTAACAAAATGGCATAGTATCTAATAGAGGTGTTGACATCTTTAAAAACTTGTAGCTTTATATTTTGAAATATTTTATTATATGCAATAATTTAAGTTTAAAATATTACGACATGTTCTAAGTGACATCATACGTTACATGACATGCGAAAGGTGTGAAAATGAATGTTTTCTATATAATAAAGTTTATACACCGTTTATTGCTTGCTTAAAACGTGTTTAAGAGTGTGACATTTATTGGCTTGTAAGTAGTGTCCCCTTGACGCGTTAATAACGCGTCCTAGCAACGTATGTGTATGTCACTATATAATCATGGATGTCAAACCATGGTAGTGTGTAACATTTATTTTATTAATTTTATAATTTTTTTATGTACTTTTTTAAAGAGATATAGTATCATTCTGCACTCCTTCTCTATTTAAACTAGAAGTGTGCAAAGTTTTATTCTCCTCCGACCGCGTAATTTTCGTAAAAAGGGGTCCAAAGTTTTTGCTTTCTGCGTTCGAATATAACATTGTAATCATTTTTTTAAAAACAGCATTTGAAAATAAAAAATTATAATATATTCATATCTCCTTGAATAAAATATTATTTGGTTATTACTGAGTGACCTACCCTTGCACGGTAACCTTGCAAACCTAATCTCTGGACATTTGGAATTCAGGTTCTTCAATTATTTCATACCGCTTGCCAGACGAGCTTACATAAGCTCATCATGCAAAATGCTTAATTTCATTGTGTTTGAATGAGATATCAAGTCTGAGAGACAGGTGTACAAGAGATTATTATTATATATATTTAAATTTATAGAATATGTTTTATATTTACTAATTACTGCCACTATAGTAACACTTAGCGAAATAAAAGATTATTTTAAACAATTTGTAGTACGAACTTTTTTTTGGAAATCTGTACATGTCGTGGTAACTTGGTATCCCATACCTTCCATATCAGACATTCATGTACCGAATTGTAAGCTTTTTAAAATTACTCTTAATTTTTATTATTACTGAAAATATGCTTATGGTACAATATGTTTAATGGCGAAAATGAAGGCATGTTTTTTTTTTCGCTATACTTACGTATTTCATATTTGTTCTTATGGTGGTTGTGATAGACTGTTAATATCTATTGTTTTTAAAGTTACTTTAAATTGTAAAGACCATCTTTTTATATATGTCTATTTGATACTATTATTCTATTTAAGCCAAGTAAAGCTCTTAGTAAGTAAGTTTTAAGAATAAATTGTATGTAATATACTTTTGCCACAAAAATAACTTTAAGAAACAGTATAATTGATGTTATCAACCTTACGTCATTGAGTCGTCTGACGTCAGCGTCAGCCACTCTCGTGACTCCATTCACGAATACGTCTATGACGGCGACGATTACGGCTTAATTTATACCTATAATATAAATATGTACCTATAAATACTACTAATACACGCTTTCGATAACATTTGCGAAACAGTATTTTAAACGTTGTTGAGTGGCAGAACGAAAATAGGCCTCTTAGTGATCACGCTACGTATCCTAGGATCATAACCTATTAAGTACTTTAGTTATACTTGAAATACATATACTTAGGTTAAATGAATAGGTAGTTTAATTACAATATATACTTTTAAATATTAAAGTAACTATTAAATAGATGGATCGACACAAATTGAACTGATGTTAATTTTTTTTCTTTTTTTAACTTCACGCTGTATCCCGCATATAGCGGGATAGGCAGAGGGAACCAGAGAATCTAGTGTTAAGACACTCCATTCTCTTTCAACATTTCCGTTTTCCCCACTTTCCGCCAAATTGAGGCATTGCGTGTTGAGTGACGGAACTCAACGCCGCGCTTTGCCTTGTTACCAATCCCAAGAAATGAAAATATTACTTTTTACATTTCCTGGAGTGGGAATCGAACTCACAACCTGTCGCGTTTTTAATCGCACGCTTGTGCCTCTGCGCCACGACATGCGTTAATATTTTTTTAATTTTAAAATTATGTTTATACTACGCACGTAATGACATTTCCGATATTCAATCGCAATAGTGCGAACTTAGCAACTATTACTTTATCAATGCTCACTGAACGGTGTAACATGATGTTTTTCCTGTAAATTTCCACTCGGCTTTGAAGGTCACCATTTTTACTAGCAAAAATAGAATTATTTAACATTTGTTTCTTAAAATTATGATAAGATTACATTCTCTGTATAAATATAGAATATACTAAACAATATTTTATTTTGCTAAGAAAAAAAGTATATCCGTAATACTTATATCTTTTCTTTATTTTACTTTACTATTAAGTAAAGTGTTACAAAACCTATATTTAATAAAAACGCTTACAAGATACCGTGTTGGGTTATTCGATACGATAATATCGGTAATGTCTTTAATGAGCGAATTAATGAAGAATATACTAGGTAAATGGCGTTTGTGGTTTGCGGCCTCGGCACACTTGATACAGTACAAACATTTATTCGTCATGCAGGAAAGGAAATTATGAACATATCCACTGCATTACACTAACAGTTTGTTTAGTTCTTTGTCCGGTCAAGTAAGCTCGTTAATGTCCTGACAGGATGAGAACTAGTAAGTCAGACATTAAAAAAGCGTCCCTTGCAGGCGGTCATTGGCTGCGGGCGGGTCGGCGGTCCGCATTCCTGTGCGCCAGCGCACCGCGCCGCACCGCACCGCACGCAACAGCACGCCCACACACACGCTGACTCGCTATAACGATTTCTAAGTTGCGCACACACCGATCCGTTCACATGTATTCCATACTCGGCTACATTATAAACGCAACGACTCATATATAGAGCTCGTTCATTAATAACGCCACCGGCCGTGTCACGGCTTCCGGCGGCCCCGCGCTCGCCTTCATTCAAATACAAATTACATTCGAACGAAGCCGATGTTGTCATTCTATTAGATGAAATTTATAGAAGCGAACTGTTTACACCTACGTCGGAGCGGACATACTTTACCGGACCAGTCCTTTATTTTATATTTGCGAGGGCGACGTTTCTTAACTACTATTTATTGAGTAGGTATAAATAAACAGGTGAGCTTGCGATAAAATTGGTCTGCTCGCCCACATTCAAATCGAACTAAATAGCTATGTTGTCAGTATCAGATCAGTTAGAATGGCGCGGTGCGTGGGCGAGCTCCCCTGAATGGACGTGTCGAGCGTCGCCCACGCTCGACCTACGCGCGAGCCTGACGACGCTACCTACTATAGGTGCTTATTGCCTACTATCTAGTACCCACTACTTTATATAACACGTAATTAATAAACAACGACGATTATGAAATGAAATGAATTCATTTTACAATTATCTCATTCTTCCGACTGAATTCTTGAATTATTAAAACAAAAAATCTTAGGATCATCGGAAGGAGGAATAAGAGGAAGCTTATATGAATAAGCTGCCTTTTAAATTATACCTATAATATGCAATTATAGCAACAATTTATTATATAAAAAAAATTAAGAAATATTTGTATACAATAGTTTATTTTAGATGTCTTTAAGTAAATTATGTACTTAACCAATTCTGAAACTAATTGACTATTTACGTTGTTTTCTTGAATACCTAAATAATATATTACTTGTGTGCAATATAGTAAACAAAAAAAATGCGCATCGGATGCGTATTCAAGCAGTAAGATTGTTTTCAATAAAGTTAAACTGAATGGCGTCGAGACGATTGAGGAGGGCGAATCCGGGAAAGTATACCGCGTGGGAGTAGACGCGTTGGCGTCGCGCGGGCTGGGGAGGGGGTTGGAGTAAGGACGCGCCGTGTAGGCGGCCATTGATCCACGGGGGCAGGTGAATGGTGAGCCCCGGCCTCCTCCCTCATTGAACAACCCCGATCGATTTCGCCTCGGCCCGGATGCCGTGTCGCCCGCCGCCCGCCGCCCGACGCCCGACGCCCGCGCTTCTGCGCCACTCGTAGCGGCCACGAGGTTACATGCTGACGGCGCTAACTTCACCCTAATTTAATAAATTACGCGTCAAACTCCTCTATATTACAGACACTTTGATATTATGTACGATGTTACATTTAAATTGCATCGTTTCTATGAAAACATGCGATATGATTAAAATATTCAATAGTTAACTCGTTTATTATCTTTATTAAAATGGAGTAATAGACATTTGTTAATTACCTTATATCTTTGTCATTAAATAAAAAAAGAAAAGTTTTTATCACGAGGTTCAAACTTTTTAAGTATCGTATGTACGTATTACATACTATGTATATGCAATATTTAAGGGCTCACAATCTAATAAGCGGTTAATGAAAAAAATATAGTTAGCCCACATTAACGTGGCACCTTTCTCCATTGGCGTTCTATATTTTTTTCATTTACCATCTATTAATATATTACTATGTAGGCGCAGTGACGTAATATAACTGGAGTCTGGAAGTTATAAATATATAGCATATAGTAAAACATTAAGTAGAATGTTATTTAATCTTTATTGAAACTTCAAACACGTGTCCATACATTATAGAAATGACAAAGGTGATAAGCATTCAACGTAATTTTCAGGTCACTTCGTATATCCGGCTCAGGTTGCGACGATGCGCTGTCGTCCGGTTCGTCGTCCGAGTGTGAAGACGCACACACGCATGTGCAGCAAGACTTCCCTATAGAAATACTGCCAAACCTATACCTTGGCAATTCTACCAACAGCGAAGATTGTGACGCTCTCGCTAGGCACAATATTAAGGTACAAGAACATTATTTACTATGATTATTAATATAACATGTTATGGTTATCTATGAGGTAGATATGATATAATATGTGGAACAGCGTCTGACTACAGATGCGATGGTTTTAGGTTCGATCTTCATTTGTGGGAATGATTACAATTAAATTATATTTATTTGCATTTTTCTATTTTGGTAAGGCCTACCTCATTAGATTAGATTTAGATTACCTAGTGTATTGAAAGGAATGTGGAAAATGTAGTATGTTTAACTTTTTTCTAACTACCTTGCTTTTCTGGATAAAACATGGAGATTTTTCTAATGTAATAAAATTAGTTATAAAAAATACCATACAATCATTATTTAATTCTTACTATACAAGAGCTCTTTACTACTACTATGCTTCAATTCTTTGATTTCAATTGAATTAAAATGAAATAAATTCTTATATATAGTATTATATTTTTAGTACGTATTGAACGTAACGCCGAATCTGCCCAATACGTTTGAAGCGGAAGGATGCGGTATCAACTATCTGAAGATACCCATTACAGACCACTGGAGTCAAAACCTAGCTGTCCATTTCCCGCAGGCCATACGATTTATTGGTGCGTATTAAATTGAAGTAATTATTTGTTTAAACCTACAAGTTAATATACCATAATGACGATGAAATATTTTTCCGTAAACAACTGAAAAAAATTTATTTTAATTTTTTTTTAAATTTTGAAATTGAGATCTGGCGTGGCGCAGAGGCACAAGTATGCCACTGTAAACGTGACAAGTTGTGGGTTCGATTCCCACTCTAGGAAATGAAAATATTAAACAACATTTAATCGTCGCTATGGTAACAAGGCAAAGCGCGGCGTTGAGTTCCGGCACTCAGTCCGGCGGAGAGTGGGGAACGAAAATGTTAATAGAGAAGGGAGTGTCTTAACACTAGGTTCTCAGGTTCCCTCTGCCTACCCTGCCATGTGTAGGATACAGCGTGAAGCTAAAAAATATTAAAGTTATTTTAAATTAAGCATGTTGCTTTTTTACATAAAGTTTCGTTCATGTTTAAATAATATTTACTATCTTAATACATGAAGAAGTTAATTGATATAAGTAAATTCAGCAGTTTCGATTTGTGTCATGATAAGATAATTTTGAAAGTTAAACGACATTATAATTATTCAATGTAATTGCTAACATTTTCGCAGTAAAGCTATGTAAATGAAATACTTTCACTGCAGAATGCTATTTAGGTCATTGATTGCATTTACAAAACGTTTTCCTATGAACATCAATTACAACATCTATGATTAGAACCTGCTTGTTAACAAACTTTTTACACAATTTGAAGGTTGCCATTTTTTATGATGGTATTTGGCTTTTATTTCCGTCAAAATTCAAGAAGCAATTAGTATCATGCTGTAGGACGTTGAACTGTAGGTCTATGATTATACAACTTTAGTATTAGGGCTAAAGTTAAATAAATTAAGTTTTAGATCATATGCGTTATTATATAGAACAAATCGATGGTATCGAGGTAGGGACCTGAAACTAATCTTCTAATACTGAATTTTTTTTTGTTTGTCCGCTTAAAAAAGTGAGAGATATATAAAAATAAGAAAGAAATTGTATTAGTCACTTTCTTATAAACTTTTAAATTGTGTATTGTTGAATACAAATGAAACCACGTGATGTCTGAATAAATTTAAAATAAACAATAATAAAAATTTTATTCAAAAAAACGAAAACTAACTTTAAACAAAATGTACTTAAAAATAAAATTATTACGAATAACTTAAAAGCTATTCGTCAGATCTTAATTGAATGGAACGACATGAGAAGCACTAATTATCATATAAAAAAAGAATCATCAATATTTATTTATTAGTTCATTCAGTAAAAAGTTATATGGTAACAAAAAAATACAGCTGAATTAGAACCTCCTTCTTTTTTTGAACTCGGTTAAATGTAACATCTATATGTTTATTGTAACTATATAATATATAAAAAAAATAAAATATATGAGTATTCAAATTAAAATTAATGTAAAATGAATGTTTTCGTGATATTAGAAGAAGCAATGTCAGCCCGTTGTGGCGTGCTGGTGCACTGCGTGGCGGGCGTGTCGCGCTCCGTGACGGTGACGCTGGCGTACCTGATGCAGCGTCACCGCCTCTGTCTGCGCGACGCCTTCGAGCTCGTGCGCAGCCGCAAGACCGACATCGCGCCCAACTTCCACTTCATGCGCCAGCTGCACTCCTTCGAACGCGATCTGGGGCTACACGAGCGAAGTGCCAGCTTGCCCAAGGTGTGTATGCTTTGTGTTCGTTGTTTGTCTAATTATATTACATTTTTTGATTTGATGTTGTCTTTAAAATGTTTTAACATTTAGTAATCATAGAGTTAACTAATGGATAAATGGATCAATTTGATTTGACTCTTTCTGTTGTCATGGGTTGATTGTGTTAATGTCTAAGTACGTTGTGTGTTCGAATCTCACTCAAGATTATATTTGAAAAATATTTTTGATTTCTCGGTCTGGATAATCTGAGCGTTATATTTAAGTGGCATCTACGTTTCAGCTCCAAAGAGAGCTTTCAACATTTATTGGCTAATATATGTAAGTAGTGTCGCGTGGGTGTAGGTGTACGTGTGCTTGGAGTTCGTAATAACGGCGTGCAGTGCGTGTGTGCGTGCGCAGGTGCTGCGCGAGACTGGGCGTGTGAGGCGATGCGTCGCCGCCTGCGCCGCGAAATGCGGCTACGCCGCCGCCGCCCTGCGCGCTCTGCGGCGTGTCGCCCGACTCCGGCATCGAGTTCGACCCCGCTGGGCCGACACCACGCACTGAGAGCGCCGCCACCGCCCCACCTCTCCTCTGTACCGAGGCGTGCGCCGCCTGCGCCTTACGCCTACGTGCGGCTGCGCGCCACGCCGCCCCTGCGCGCTCTGCGGCGTGTCGCCCGACTCTCCGGCATCGAGTTCGACCGCTGGGCCGACACCACGCACTGAGCGCCGCCACCGCCCCTCTCCTCTGGCGGGGACCGCGGCTCGACCGCCCGCAGCCCCCCGCCCGCAGCCCACCGCCCGCAGCGCCCGCAGCCCGCCACGGCCCCCCCGACGGTGGGTTTGTCACAACCGTCATCAGAGTGGAACTAAAAAAACCTTACTTCACGACGTTGATTCTTCCATTATTATTTATTATTATTATTACTTATATATTTGGCGTAAATTTTACTGCACAGGGTAGGCGAGGTGAGCGATTGCGACTGATTGGCGCGATACGATGCTAGCTGTTACGTATTTATGGGTTGAATAGACACATTTTTATATACTATTGTAATGAGATAGCTTGGTTTAGACGTACTTTCATAACATTATTTTATACGAAAGTCTCTTATTTATGATCGCCCACCTCTAATAATTAATTATTTTAATCGACTAGATAATCGACGTTGCGTTTTCAGCGCACGCCAGATGGACAGCGACTAGGACTCCGACTACCGCCGTATCCGTATATTTAAAAGTTTAAATCGAAGAGTATATTTATAGTTAAAATAGATTAAACGAAAATACTATTGTTTATTTTTCTATTGATCTTCTCGCAACCTGTACCGTAAATTCTGTAACCTCAGACGATTCCTTTTTATAGTCGGCGCTGGTCCGCGGCGGCCGACGATAAATATTTTAAATGTTAGCAAGTAGTCTCGCTTATAAATGTGTATTTTTATATAAACTATAGTAGCCGCAGTGACGCCAGTATTTACGTGATATTTTATTTTATACTGTTATATTTCAATTGGCATTTATTTTTAAAGTGCTGTTAAATCGTCATATTTTTCTATATTGTCAAAATTTATTTCACCGTCTCTTAAGTGTAAATAAATCAAGCTTTAATGTTAAGTGTGTTATGGTATTGTAGTGAGTTGTTACGAATTGTAAATTTGTTGTAGGCTAAGTCTTGTATGAGATTGGACTTCCCGTGGATGCCGCGCGGCGCTCGCGTCCGGCAATCGGCATCACTCGTTATAGGCTTCACGATAAACAGATTTATTAACATTTTGTGAACGTTTTAAGTGTATTTGTACTCTCGCGTACTTCATGCGAGTGTGTAAGGGCGATGGTGATATCATTTTTTAGCTTTAGTTGCACGATATACTCGAGTTTTATATTTCTAGACGTAATTTTATGGTAAATCGTATTGCACAAAATCACCAAAGCCTGAAATTTACATGTAACGTCATCTTACGCCGATAATTTATTTTCGAAGTCTGATTCAAACTTAAAATTATATACTTACAATATTGTTTATACTATTATAATTTTAAAAATGCTCCATATTAAATTAAATGTAATTAAATATATTGATACATTAATCTATGTAGATGTTATCAACAGCTGTGTAGACGATGTGTCACGTGAGAGTCACTCCCTGATAAAATAATACGATAAGTTTTAGTACCTGTACGACTAATTGCAGCAACTCTTGTGACAATTTAATTTTTATACTTATTCCTTTTATATATTAAGTGAATCTTTGTGACAAATGATCAAGGATTATCCTAAATGTTTGTATCGCACATAATATAGAACGATGTTCATGGATCCGGTGGGATCTTGTACAAATTCATGAATGCCATACGGCACACATAAAATTAAACTCAAAAACAAAATATAAACACTGTTAAACTATTTGTTTTTTATTTCTCTTTAAAATCCTTTAAATTTAGTTATCTACATAACTTTGGAAACTGTTAATATAACAATTTTTCCTGTGTAATTGTAAAAATGTCGGAAAGAGTCGGAATTGAACCCATAACACAGCACAATCCGATCGTGGCTACGATGTATTATAGAATAAAAATATTATTTACGCTCTCACTCGTAATTAAATAATCTATGCTTATCAAGTAATCTGATAACACTTATAATCGCTGAGCGTAAATTATAGAAGTTAATATTTTTATGTTAACATGAACTTTGATCTGTAGTCAATACTATTTTGATTCACGAAGAAAAGACATACTTTTGTTCTTAAGGCTTGTATAATTAATATAGAAGAAAGTTTGTATTCCCAATTCTGTTTTGAGCTACTAACTAAAATTAAAAAAAAATTCAGGGTTGTAGAAATGCTATCTTTAAGGCGGTGAAGGAATGAGTTGAGTGGTTTTTTAGTTCGTATGTTACTAGGTCTATAGGTCCGTCAATTTTATATAAGTTATAAACGCACTGATTAGTAAATGAATATTGCAGTGGTTTTAAAAAGACTAAATATAATTTGAAAAAGTTTTACTTAATTCTATGACATCGGGTGTTTAGTATAAATGATATCATGGCCGAGTGGAAACACTTCTAAATGTAAGTGCGATTTGGTTGTGCACTCGATTTCTACTCAGAGGAATGACTATACATATTTAAAATTATTGTCATATCTTCGCTTTGGTGAGACAAACGGGGCAATGAGTCAACTTAAAACGCAGCATTTCTAATTCGCAAGGAAAGCAACAAATGAAGTGTCTTTACAACATTATGTTGATCTGATTGCCCTGCTATGCGGGGCAAAGCTTGAAGCCGCTTTTTTTATTAACAGGGTCAAAGTCCACGTGAAAAAGCTGCAGGAATCAGTTAGTGTTATATAAACATATAACACACAGTATGGTCAATAGTAATAAAACAAAATTATAGTTAATTAATTTATTTTAATATTGATAATAATTAAAGTAAATACACTAAACTATAAAGCATACAATGATTTGTGTAATAAGTATATCAGTTAACAATATTGAGGGTCCTTTCGTAAGAGATTTCTAACGTGGAATACGGGAGTTGCTCCCATTTCTACAGTATAAATATATACAAGTGAGCCGAAACCGTTCTATAAAATATTTATTCTCGCTAATTGACTATCGTTGGGTGAAATATTGAGGACAATAAGTCGCTCAGTGACTACTCTAACACCTGCCTCCAATAGGCCTCGTCTCGTACTCTACAATCCGTTAACTTTCGATATAATCGTAATTTCATTAAATAAACTTTTACAAATACAACGGGAGTAAAAACCTCAATGCAATGTTAAAATCTTACTAGCTACTCTATATACAATATAAATTGGTGCCACCAAAGATAAAGTTAAGTAGTTGCTAATGATTAAATACCTACGAGCTACCGTAGTTGTGACTGCAGTCAGTGGAGCTGCCTCGTACCTACTGCCTACAGGCGATGGAGTAAACATTCTTTTGGCACTGAACGTGCTATTATATAATTTTTACACGTATCTCTTGTCGGTATTTACAAGAAGGCAAAGTATTTATTGCTTAAGATTTAAGGACAATACAAATGTTAGGCGATAGTCGTGATGATATTGTGTCATACACAGAATAGTAGTGATCGATGATGTTAAGAGGAATGCTTACAAAAGATAGCAACAAGAATTATTCTTTGGAATGTAACGAAGTTCAACTGTTAAATATAATAGAATTTATCTGTCCAAGAAAATTATAATTTGATTACTTGCTAAACACACAAAGGCACCCACAGATTAAATTTGTAATTTATATTGGTCCTTTCTGACAAAAATATCGTACTCATAAGATATTATTAATAATTAAATATTTTAATAATGGCACGCGGCTAATTTGGATTAAAGGCTATATTTTCTATAATTATTTATTTTCTATGTGCCATCAATATTCCTATACATATCTATATAGATATATAAATTTCAAATATAATCAAATAATTTCTATATAAACGGTAGATGCTATAAATCACTGTAAAACATTGCACTAGCTGCTTAGGCGATATATATAAAATACCGATCAAAATCCCTGTCATAAAAATATATTCCTTTAAAGACATGTCTTAATTCTACGATTGACATAAAAATTGGTGCCAATATTGGTAAACGGTTTTTGCGGAATAATTTCCAAAATATAAGTTTCTGGTCCGTACACATGTATACTATCCACATATAAAGCACAAACAGGATATAAGTACGCGTTAAAAACGAATCCATATTGTAATACTGATTGAATTACTTATTTATTCGTTGCGTCACTGTAGTTTCTTCATATATTTTTATACATACTGTTTCATCCTAAAACTTAATGTTAATAATAAAGTTGTTTATTAATTTATACGCGATGTCCCATCCATGTCGTAATTAGGTTTCATAGGTTTTATAACAAACTATCTCAATTTAATTATTAGTCTCGGTTACGTAAAAGCTGCCATTTTGACAAAATATACTGATGTTTGAAGTTTAGTGTACTGCATCGATGTCTCGCTGTGCGCGTGATATTTTCACCTATAGAAAGAAAACATATTAATGTTTAAGAAGCATATACTAAACAGATTAAATTCCGAATAGTATATGTCTATTGTTACTTTGTAGTGACTAAAATATTATCATATTCTTGATTATACTACCATTATTTATGAGCATACCAAAAGTATGATAATTACTTAAATGGATTATAAGATATAATTCGTAGGCTATATTAAGATATTTAGTAAATACAAACAATAAAATGAAAATCTATCAAAAAGGCATAACTAGGTGTTCACTATGACAAAAAGTTTTTGACTAGATGCTTTTAGATTAAGATTCCTTGAACTGCCAGACTTACCTCGTAGTATAAAAGCGCATATATTGCTTGGGAACCTATAAAGAAGACGTTATCTCCACCCAGCCAGACATTTTGATGGCTTCTTCACCTTACCAAACACGTTTAAAGTCTACTATAAGAGCAGAAGCGCGAAACAGTCTGGCTGCGGAGATAACGTCTTCTTATAGGTCCCCAAACAATATATGTAAAGATCAGGTTTTATAATGTAACGAATTTTTAAAGATTTTTTGGTAAAGTTTAAGGGTGTCTGGCAGGGGGTTGCAACCACACTAAGTGTCTGGCAATGGGTGACGTGATTTCTAATATTATTACGAAGAAAGTATGAAAAATCTATTATCTCCTGAAGCAACCACACCCCAAATTCCATACTAGCTGATCGTTCTTACCTCTGTCAAATACACTCATAGATAAATTTTCAGCTTTTATACTATGTGGTAAGTCTGGTGGTTCATGGGCTCTTTATCTATTTGAGTTTACTTTAAAACATAAAAATGTATAATAGTAAATGATACCTTATCTTTAGGCGTGGAGGCTTCACCGGACTCCAGGGCAAACATTTTCATTTTTTCTTTAAAAGACAGTTGTTCGGGTATGGGGGCGGGCGCCGCGCGCGCTTGCGCTTCGGCGAGGCGACGCGCACGAGGATCTCTGTTCACAGGAAAACGATACATATGTTATGATATTTTTTATCTTATTATAAGTATATAGTTATTTTTTATCTTATTATATGTATTATAGTATTGATATTTTAAGTATTTTATCATTGGTATTTCATTAGGAAGATGGGTAATAAGTTCACTAACTTTTAAGATAAGATATACCAATAAAACTACGTTTTAAAAATAACATATTAAGTTTGTAAATTGTTTAAACAGAAAAATTTATGATTCCAAGACGAAACAATTAACAAAAAAAAAGCAATGTAAAATAATGTAAGGGTACCTGTAGACCTCCTGCGCGCCGATGACGCCGGGCGTGTGCGCGCCGCCCGCCGTGACCGCCGCGCCGGGGGACGTGCCGCCTGATAGCATGTTCTCTGCTTCTTCGATGAAACGCTAAAAGTATTGTTTTACATTTAAATTAGCAATTAGTTTTTTGTTTATAGCATTACTAACATCATTTACAAAACTATATCATGTACTTTAATAAATAATTATTAATCAAATAAAATTAAGATAAAAATGACGCCATCATGTTCAAGTTACTGTTGTTCTATTATCAACAAGAAAAAATATATAAGGTTAGATAAAAGTCACAGATGGTATTTAGTCACCATGCGACGTAGCGGGAGTCAGAGAAAATATTATCGATTTTCTCTGTCAGTAAAGTGAACGACGACGACAACGAAAGCAAACGAAAAATAAAAAGTGGAACAGCGTCTGATGGTAAACTAGCTCCATTGGCTGTAAGCACGAAACTAAAAAAACGTAAAACTTGTTATTAAATTCGAAGTACATATAACTATAGTACACTTACATCAGGGTCTTCCCTGGCAGTGGGCATATCCAGCGGCGGCGGGGAGGAGGCGGGGGGCGCGGGCGGCGCGGGCGCGGGGGGAGGCGCGGCGGGGGAGGGCGCGGGCGCAGGTTGCGCGCGCTCGTGGAAAGAGACACGTTTGTCCCGGGTGCCCACTGGTGATCTAGAAAACGTATTTTTATTCATTTATTTATTTAAAAACTTTTTGGCAGAATACACAAGAACATTTTTTATATGATAATAATTGCATTAGTGTAGCTGTGTCGCAGTTATTAGTGTCCACTTTATAAGCGCTGTTACTAACAATACATTACTAACGTTGTAAATATATTAATAAAATAAGATAAAAATTATAATAATATTAAACAAAAATAAAAAAAAATTGAATTGACTAAGTAAGATATTATAAATTGACAACAGTTCATGTATATGTATTTACTATTTCTTTATAGTTATAATCATTAAAACTATAATATTGATTGTCTTCTCTTCAATACTATTAAAATCAAAATAACCAATCTACATATAAATACCCCTTTTTACAAAAATTGCGCGGACGTAGGAGTATGTAATTTGGCTTACAGTTTATATGGAGGACTTATAGTTTATATAGAGAAGTGCAGAATGCTAATAATTATATTTAAAAAAAAAATTATATATTTTTTAAAATAATCCATAAAACGTATATTAAAATAAACAAAATAAATGTTACACACACTACCATGGTTTGACATCAATGTTTATATAAAGTGACATATACATGGATAAAGACAACGCGTTGTTAACGCGTCAACGGAGACACTAGTAAATATTAATCTATGAATTCGACAGAACCATAGAAATGATTTATATAAAAAAATCATACTCACTGTGGCGGCGGTACATTTTCATGTGGCGCGAGCGTTACTAAGGGCGTGAGAGGGGTGGCGGGCGCGTCGAGGCGGCGCCCCGCCATCACCGCGAACGAGGAGCCGCGCTCCGGCGGCGGAGGGGGGTTCGCCCCCACTGACATGTTGGACATGCTGCTACTTAGCTCTGACATGCGTGACTCCTCTGTTATCATCTGTGTCTAAATTTATATTGTGTCTTAATTTTGATATATTATGAAGAATTCTTATTTTGTAATATTTTAAAGTGTAATAAAATTTAATGAAACAATTGATGCTTAACGCATCACTAGCACAACGTGGTTACAATATCTGATACTAATAATAGTATAAATAAAATAGAAACCTATATAATTAAAATATAATTTTTAATAAACATTTGACTATAGTCAAATGTTAAAAGTGCTCTCATTGTTTAAACTATCATAAAATTATTTATAAATACATAAAAAAAATTAAAAAAGGACGAAATGACTCGAAAAATATTATAAAATATAAAAAACAATTAGTAATACCGTATGTGACGAATGTGTAGCGTAGCCATTAGTAAGATCCAGCCGTTGGTTGGTCTTGAGTATCGATTTAGGCGGTGGCGGTTGACGTTCACGCTCGGGTTCTCTTTCAGGTTCGGGCTCCGGTGACGGACTCTCTTCTTCCCCACCACCGTCTGGGCCTCCACCATCGTCCTATAGTAAAAAATAGTATATATTCGAAGTAATTACACAATTTAAAAAAACAGCCTCACGCTTAATCTTGCGTAATAGGATAATCAGGGAGAATTTAGTATCAAAATACATTCGATGTATTCGCCTTTATTCGAGACATTGCAGGAGCATTGAAAATAATTTAAACATAATATTTCCTCTGAATGGGAATCGAATGTATTCAGGCGTTGTCCCACTGCACCATGATAGTGACAACTTATATAAGCATAATTTCTTTAATCTATATACAAACGACTGCATGAAATTGGATAAATCTTTCTTTAAAGAATTCGATATTTTTATGAGACGGTTTGTGCAAGAAAAATAAAAAAATAATAGCAAATATTTAAGGACTTCAGTATTGACGGCAAGAAAATATAGTGGTATGAAGTTCGTCGGGACAGTTAGTAGATAGATTTTATCTATATTTTATATAAAAAAATACCTGATGTTGTGTAGCGCGTCGCTCGAAGTCTCTTTCCAGCTGTAGTGACCGCAGTTGCTGGTTCTGTACGGGAGTACGCATACTGCCTAACGCGACCAGTTGAGCGATGGCGGCATCTCTATTGAAAAAAGAAACATGATTATTAGCACTGATTTCGTTGAGCATCTATTGTTATTTTACAATTTAAATTCTAAACACGTAAAGCGTCGGTAACGCTGTAAATTGAAATAAGACTGTTATTATAATTGTTTAATTTAAATGTACAGTTGTACCAACCTAATGACATCAAATATACTCCAAATATACACTTAAAGTTTAATGTACTTTTCTTACATTTGTATATTGAACCACAATGGATTGAATATTTACGAGCAAAACAAACATAATTATTATATTAAATAACAATAATCTTTTTAAAAAAACGTATAACGTAACGTAGTCTTGCTGCGTTCAAAATTTTATACGTTTTCTAAATATATTTTTCGTTTGCGTGTGTGGATTAACACTTTCAAACTTCAAAAAACAATAAGCTTATTATTATTCGATGCATATCGATGATAAGCAATATAATTAAATTGTTTGTGAATTCAATTCTACTCGGAGAAATGATTATTTTCAATTTTTCGCTCTAGTTAAGTAGTTTGAAGCATTGATTTCCGCCATGTACATACTTGCTATGTTTCGAAATGGGGCTGAAAGAAGAGAACGGAGCGTTTTGGCACTGGCTTCTCTTTGACTACCTTGCTGTGTGGGATATAAGACGCAAAACATATAATGAAATATTAACCTCCGTGCCCTATTAGCAGCTCGTTTGACCTCCGCCTGGCGCTCCCTCTCCTCGCGCTGCCACGGGTTGTGCGGCGGCTGTGCGCGCGCCGCGCCCGCGCTCGCCGCCACCGGGTACACCGACACCGCCGGGGGCTCCGACGCACTCGCCACGTAACGCTCTAAATATATATATAATACATTACATTTTGTAAGGAGCATTGCTTTCGGTACCTAATATGAAATACTAATTACATATCCGCACCAGGCCTAAACAGATCGATATGTCGCCTTGCACATACATTTTTTTAAACACTAAGAGGCATTAGAATTAATTTAATTATAGATTGAATAAAGGAATATCAAGGAAAAAAAAATTGCGTTTACGTTTTACAACTTATTTAGGGTTGGCCAAGTATAATAGAACTACAGTGTATATCTGATGACACCAAACTACTGACTAAAATCATTACAGATTCGTGGTCGATGATATAAAGCGCGGTTTTTCCATTCAACATGCAAAATTTCTAGAACAAATGGAAACTGGAGAAGGGAGTGTCTTAATACCAGATTTTCTATGTTTATTCTATAATATTACCATCTTCTGGCTGCACAGTTGTGTTCTGCTGCTGAGACTGCTGTGATTGTTGATATAAATCATCTGGATCAGTTTCAGATCTTCTGTTAGACTGTAAATAAAATTTAATAAAATTTGAAAATATTGAAATAATTCAGATTATACATACTTGAAAACAAAAAATAATAATCAATTTGATTTTTGAATCTAAAATATAAAGCAAAATTTTTTGCTTGAAAATTGAGAACTTAATGGGGAACGTACCCATATCCCTTGAAAATAAAACCATACATTGTTATCAAGCTTAGTAAAATTTTAATGTCTCTAAATAAATATTTTTCTTTCCTTAATGTGTGAATAACACTTTAAAAAAATTAAAATAAAAAATATCATAATGTTACC